>JAHIAM010001696.1:0-26188 GCA_021605205.1 Aegilops longissima
TTTGGAATTGTCACTTTCATGATCACAACACAACGATACTTGCCAAAAACAACAACCATATCAAGATCACAAAGCATTGAAATCGACATGAGGTTGTATCCTAAGGACTCAACAAGCATGACTTTGTCCATGTGTATGTCATAGAGATCGCAACCTTACCAAGACCTAATACCTGACTTTTGCCTTTGTCAGTAAAGATGATATGCTTCAAATGTGACGGTGATAAGGGAGCATCCATCAATAGATTCATGTTACCAGTCATGTGATTTGTACATCCACTATCGAGGACCCGCTCATTGGCTTTGGGTTGATCATCCTCCGGATGAATTAGTGCAACTTACGATCTCATATACTTCATCGGTGAAGAATATGATATCAATTTCATCGATGAATTTCATCAATGTAGCGACCAGACCGAATGGATCAAGTCTCTGCTTAGTGTCATCCCGGATCAAGTAATGCCGACACCACACAAAGATTCAAGGATTTATAGCAGAGTAGCAATCACACACTTATTACATCGTTGTCCACAAAGGAACTTATTACAATAATATGGCTTAAGGCCAACTAATAATAATAATGGAAGGCTTGGAAGATAAGTGAGTCCATCAACTCCATCGGCATCACTGAGTATAGAACCACGACCTAACACCTTACTGTCGTTCGAAAAGTCTGCAGAACGTGAAAGTTGCAGCCAAAACGGTCAAGACATGGAATATGCCGCAATGTAACACATAAAGAGCAATGAAGGAAATAAGCCTATACTACATGCATATATGGCTGGTGGTAAGGCTCTACGGTTACATTTTTGCATAAAGCTAGTTTTTCCCTACAACAAAGGAATAATTTTATTTAACTATCATGGTGGTTGTTAAACATTGAGAATGGTTGACAGCATCCTCAATCCCAATTAAAAGTACTCATCAAATCCCAATAACATTTATTAGAAGTAACATGTTGAGATTCACATGATATTCAATTACCGGATACTCAAAACGTCCATAACCGGGGACACGGCTAATCATGATTAGTTTATACACTCTGCAGAGGTTTATGACTTTTCCCCACAAGACTCGATCGCCTCCGCTTGGTTCTCGCACTCATGGTGTTTGAGAAACGGATGACCGAGACATAGTCTTCGTAAGCGCTAGCACCTTACATGTGGGTAGACCGTACCAACCTACATCCCCTACATCAGCTAGCCTACCCGTAAGAGTTCGCACAACTTAGTCAACTACGCCAGAGCCCATAATTGGCTTGTGGCTGCACACGGAAGTTTCCAGTTTGAAAAATCTTATGATCCCTTAGAGCCTGGGTGGCGGTCCGAAGAAATACAGGCAAGTCCTGATAGAAACCAGGTGCCTCAATCCACCCAGATGTGTGTTTGGTTGCCACCTTAAATAAACCATTAATTAACAATCTCACATCTGTCATGGATATTCACTCACCCAATCCACGTCTACTAGCATAGCATGGTATAATAAGCAAACGTAGAAGTAACTCCCAAGGTTTCATAAGTAAAACAGGTAATAGGTACTACCTCAATCTACTTCCCAACCCACAATTTAATTAGATCCTAAACATGCAAGTGTTTGAGGGTTGATCTAATGCATAAAACTGGGTAGTAGAAAAGGTATGATCAAGTGTTACTTGCCTTGTCGATGATCCGCGAGACCTAGAGATTCAAGTAACAAGCGCGCACTCGGTGATCTAACGCAGACAAACAACAAGCATACAATAAGTACTCATCTAATGCACAGGAAAACTCGAATAAAAGATCTAACCAGAGAGTTCAACTTAAGAACCCTGGTTGCAAAAGAATCGAATCAAATAAGGCATCGAAAGTCAAAACTCGAGAGAGAACGACTCGGTTTAGCAATCTGAAACTAGGTCAAAATTTCACAGTAACAAAACTTTGTGTAAGTAGGTTAGTCGGAACGGCGGTTTCAGAACTAAACTCCAGCGCTTGAATCACCTGATTCGATAAGCGAGAAAATAAACAGATTTGAAAATCGGATCGAAATCGAATCAAAAATAACGGATTAAATCCGATTAAAAGAAAACGATTTAACGGATTAAATAACGGACGTCGTTAATAGAACTAATCCAACGAACACGTTCATTGAAACGAACGGTTCGGTGAACGCTCATTAAATAAGAAAAAAAAAAAAACATCTAGGGTTTTGAAAAAAAACCAACATCATAAAAAACCGGATCGGGTTTTCTAAAGAAAACCGGATCGGGCGGCGAGGTGCTACCTCGGCGAGGCTCGGGGCGGGGTCCGCGGGTCGGAGGGGCGCGGGGCGGCGAGGCTGGCGGCGTGGGGCTCCGGCGACGGCGGAAGACGGGCGGCGGCTCAGGCGGGTGGCTGGCGGGCGGGCTCGGGTCGGTCTGGTGGGCGGCGGTGGGATGAGGAGAGGAGGGGGGTCCGCGGGTATAAAAGGAGGGGGGGTGCCTTGGGAAGGGGCATGGCGGCGGCCTCGTGTCCGAGCCGGACACGGCGCGCGGTGGCGGCGCGGGCGGCGCAAGACCACAAGGGGAGAGGGAGGTGGGTGGGGAGGCTGGCTGGGCCTTGGCCCGGGCGGGGCGTTTTTTTTAAACAAAACTAAACGATTTTAAAATAAAACCAAACGAACTCCGAATTTAATAAAATTAATTTTCCCGACTCCTAAAAATGAGTCAAACAAAATGAACTTTAAAACGGCAAATATGCATATTTTTTAAAATGCTCATTTTGCCTAAAGCAAATAAAACTTCAAAACCAAAATTTGATTTATTTATAATATCTTCATTTTTCCTAAATGTTGGGAAAGTCATATTATTCCTCTCCTAAATTTTTGTATCGGAAAAACTTTTGAAGATAAATAAATAAATCAAATGATCCTATTTTCAAAATTTGAGAAATCCCAAATCTGAAAATAATGAAATCTCCAACTCTCCGAGGGTCCTTGAGTTGCGTGAAATTTTCTAGGATCGAAAATGCGAGAAAATATGATATGCATGATGACCTAATGTATAACATTCCAAATTGAAAATTTGGGATGTTACAAACCTACCCCTTAAGATGAATCTCGCCCGAGATTCGGGTTGGCTAGAAAATAGGTGAGGTGGTCCTTAAGCAAAACTTCCTCTCTTTCCTGTGTGGCTTCATCTTCGTGTGGTGGCTCCACCGAACTTTGCAAAACTTGATAACCTTGCTGCGGGTAACTCGCTAGCATAATCGAGAATCTTAACTGATTTCTCCTCATATGTTAAGTCATCCTTCAACTGAATTGCTTCCAAAGGGCACGTGTCTCTTAACGGTACCTCTACTATCTCGGGTGACATTTCTTCAATCGAGAAACATGGAATACATCATGAACTCCCTGACAGTCCTTCCGCAACTCCAACTTATAAGCAACTTCTCCCATGCGTTGAAAAATCTTATATGGTCCAACTAAACGTGGGGCTAACTTTCCTTTAACTCCAAAACGCTTAACTCCTCAAGCGGGATACTCTAAGATATACTGCTCCAACTTCATACTCAATCGCTTGCGCTTTGAATCGGCATAGCTCTTTTGTCCGGATCGGGCTACCTTGAGCCTGTCTCAATCAACTTAACCTTCTCGTTCGACTCCTTAATCAAATCTGGTCCAAACAACTAACGATCTCCGCCATTCCCATGACAACGGTGTCCTACACCTTCTTCCATACTGAGCCTCAAAAGGTGCCATCTTCAAGCTGGTTTGGTAACTGTTGTTGTAGGAAAATTCTGCATACGGCAAATTATCATCCCAACTAGATCCATAATCTAGTGCACAAGCTCTCAAAGATATCCTCCAAATTTTGATTGACTCTCTCCCTGTCCATCGGTCTGTGGGTGGAAAGCTGTATCAATTCCAATCGGTTCCCAATGTTTCGTGCAACTGGTTCCAAAATTTTGAGGTAAACTGGGTTCCTCTATCCGATACGATGCTCGTCGGAACTCCATGTAAACACACAATTCTGGTCATGTATATCTTTGCCAACTTAGCACTGCTATAGGTAGTCTTGACTGGAATGAAATGAGCTACCTTCGTCAAACGATCGACTATGACCCAAATCGAGTCATATCCTGAACGGGTCTTTGGCAAACCTGTGATGAAATCCATGCCTAGTTTATCCCACTTCCATTCGGGTATCGGCAATGGTTGTAACAATCCTGCTGGCTTCGATGCTCGCCTTTACTTTCGACATACGCCGCAAACTGCTACATATTCTCGCAATATCCTTCTTCATTCCGTCCACCGTAAAGTATTTTTCAAATCCAAATACATCTTGGTATTTCCGGTGAATCGAATAGGGTGAATCATGGGCTTCGTAAAATCAACTTCCGATCCTCGGGTCATTGGGCACATAAACACGGTCTTCAAACCATAGGGTATCGTGCTCATCCTCACGAAATCCTTTAGCTTTTCCTTTGCTCATTTTCTCCTTTATAGAGGCAACTTCCTTATCCGCTTTTGGGCTTTTCTCGATTTTGTCCATCGTTGTCGATCGAATCTCCAATGCTGCTACATAGCCTCTCGAACTATTTCCAAACATAGCTCTCAAGGTCCTCGGCTAACTCATTGGGTATCCCTCCCATCACTAGGGTATTGACGTGGCTCTTACGGCTCAATGTCTGCCACGACATTAGCCTTTCCGGGTGATAATGCAATCTCATATCATAATCCTTGATAAGTTCTAACCATCTCCTTTGTCCGAGATTTAATTCTTTTGTGTGAAGATGTACTTCAAACTCTTGTGATCCGTGTATACTTCACAATGATTTCCAATGAGAAAATGTCTCCATGTCTTCAAGGCATGCACAACGGCTGCTAACTCCAAATCATGTGGCATAATTCAACTCATGGGGCTTAAGTTGTCGTGAAGCGCATTTAAACAACTCTTCCTTCCTGCATAAGCACTGCTCCAAGTCCTCGACGTGAAGCCGCGCAATACACCTCATAATCCTTGGTCTGATCCGCAATATCAAACTGGTGAGGTAACCAATCTTTTCTTCAACTCCTGAAAACTTGCCTCACAGTCCTTAGTCCATATGAATTTGTTTTCCTTCTTCAACAATTCTGTCATAGGCTTTGCAATTTTGAGAAATTCTCAATGAATCTTCGTAGTATCCTGCGAGTCCAAGGAAACTCGAATCTCTCCAACTGCCGTTGGTGCTTCCCATTTGGTTACGGTCTCAACCTTTGTGGGGTCAATCGCTATTCCTTCTCCGGATATAACATGTCCGAGAAATCCAACTTCCTTTAGCCAAAACTCACACTTGCTGAACTTGGCATACAACCGGTGTTCCTCGGCTCCAAAACCAATCGCAAATGTTCCTTGTGTTCCTCTTCATTCTTTGAGAAAATCAAAATGTCATCAATGAACACCACGATTTAACTTATCCAAAAACTCCATAAACACTTTGTTCATCGTGTTCATGAAATAGGCTGGTGCGTTAGTCAGTCCAAATGACATAACGGTATACTCATACAGTCCATATCTCGTGGTAAACGCTGTCTTGGGTATGTCTTGCTCCCGAATCTTCAATTGATGGTACACGATCGCAAATCGATCTTGGAAAACACCTTAGCTCCTTGCAAGTTTATCAAACAGATCATTTATCATAGGTAGTGGGTACTTGTTCTTGATTGTTACTTCATTCAATCCACGATAATCAACAACCATTCTTAACGATCCATCCTTCTTCTCCACTAACAATACGGGTGATCCCCAAGGAGAAGAACTTGGGCGAATAAAACCTTTATCCAATAGTTCCTTAATCTGCTTCTTGATTTCGCCAAACATGCGGGCATCCCATGACGGTCGCTTCGATATCGGGCCTGTTCCTCGCAACAGTTCGATCAAAACTCAATGTCTCTATCCGTGGCATTTCCCGCAACTCTTCCGAAATACATCAGAAAATCCTTAACCATCGGTACTTCTTCCCGCACCACTCTCGATAAGCAATTAACTTGTGCTCTCCTCGGCTCGTGCCGTGATACATACTTGATCCTTCTTCCTTCTCGTGTGGTGAGCAAAATTGACTTAGTGGAGCAATCTATGTTTCCTCCAAACCTTGATAACCAATCCATTCCTAATATCACATCCAATCCTTGGGATTCCAGAACTATCAGGTCTGAGGGGAAAACATAGTGTCCAATCCTTAATGGCAGTCGATCACACCATTTACTAGCCATGTACTCGCTCCGGGTGAGGTTACTAGCATGGGTGACCTAAGGGCTTGGGTCGGTAACTTGTACTTATCCACAAATCCCTTGATATGTATGAATGCGATGCACCAAGATCGAAAAGAACAACCGCAGATAAATGACTTAACCAAAAACTTACCGACATCGTGATCGGCTGATCTTCAACCTCCTCCACATCAATGTGGTTCACCTGTCCCCTGTTGAAAGGGTTGGGCTTCTTTCCGAGCTTCCATTGCCATTTCCATTACGCCTTCTCGACAGTCATTTGCATAATGCCCGCCTTGCGGCACTTAAAGCAAGTAATGTGACTCGAGTCTACCTTGGATGGTGTTGACGGGTTGGTGCGGTTCTGTCCATTGCTTCCTCCATTCCGCTCCTGCTCTTAGTGCCATTATGGTTATGCGAATTACCTCCTCCATGGGTATGCTGAAACTGAATTCCTGATTTAGGGTATAACGAGGCTTCATTGGCTCCGAGTTATACTTCCCCGTCCATACTTCCGCTTGCGGTTCTCAATTTGCTGCTGCTTCCTTCAATCATGAGGGCTCGGTCTACCAACTCCCGGTAGTTGTTGAAACTTGCTACCATCAACGGCATGTGAACTCATCATTCAATCCTTCTAGAAACTTCTCCTGTTTAGCAGCATCGTAGTAACGCTATCCGGGGCATAACGTGCTAATTTACTAAAGTCATCCACGATCGCCAACAATCCTTCCTCCTTGGTGTAAGTTGCTAAACTCACGCTTCTTCATGGCCATGGCTCCTGCTGAAACATGAGCAAGTCGAAAAGCTTGCTGAAACTGGTCCCATGTGATGTTGTCTACGGGATAAGTGGCTGTAAAATTCTCCCACCATGCTGCTGCGGGTCCTTCAAGCTGATGTGCTGCAAACTTCACTCTTTCACCATCCGGCATCCTGCAGTGGTCAACTCCTTCCTATCTTACGGAGCCAATCATCTGCCACAATCGGCTCGGTGCTACTGGAATACACCGGCGGATTCAGTCTAAGGAAACGAGTCAGATGATCCGCAGGTGGTGGTGGCGGGGGGTTGTTGTTGTTGTTGTTGTTGTTGCCCTGGTTCTGTACCAATGTTTGAATCAGGGTATTCTGCTGTTGAATCAATTGGGTGATCTCTGGCGGGAAAACGAATCCGGGGTCACGTCCCGGAGGCATCTGATGGGTTTAGAAAAGATGAGAATTTAGAATAGATTGAGGTCTAAGGGGAATCACTACCCAAATGCACATGAGCAAAACACACAAAATCACTTCATTCAATCAAACAAGGGCTTACTAACTATCGCAAAAGTGAGTGTACTATAATGTTTACATGGAGGGAATACTACTAATATGTGGAGGACTTCTACTAATTTGAACCAGTGGAAGACTCCATGATGTCTGCTCCAGCTTCGTCTTCAAAGTCGGGTTCACTTGGATCCGAATCGGTGTCGTCGATGTTGATGTAGTCGCTTGAGCATCCGACATACTGGTCTTCATTCCTGAGCGCCAACTTCTTCTTGAGTTCTTCGATCTCGTACTTAAGATCGTTATTGTGTCTTGCTAGAGCTACGATCTCGTCCATGTAGTCCTTGCGCGTAGTCTTTAGTTCTCCTTCAAGTTCTATGATCCTTCCTTTTGCATTCTGCAACTCCAACATATCATTGCACATTTGTTTCTCCTGGCGTCGAATGTGCTGATTTAACTCCTGGATGAATGCTGCAATGGACCTATCCTTCTTGGTGCTGACTATGTCCCATTTGTCATCTCGGCGTCCGCAAATCTGGTAGATAGTGTCCTTGAGGTCTTCTTGATAAACTTCTCCAATGCGCCCCATGGTGATGTGAGCTGCCATGCTCTTTCCTGTGCTCCAAGTTGGTGCAATCAAAACACTATCTATAGGCTTGGTGATTGGGGCTAATGTCCTTCCTGAACGTGAGCTTGAATCTTCCAACGCTCCTCTTCGTGCAGAGTGGCATTGAAAGTTCCGTGAAGCTAGGTAGTCCAATGTTCAGTACTTGGTGACTTCCTTCAAGTGAAATCCAAAAGGTGTGCCTTCATCTGGTTGGGTGTACTTGATCTTCAAGGCCCGTCATCCTAAAGAGTAGAAAAGATGAGGAGTTAGAAAATGGAAGAGAGTAGTGATCTATGGCTTTAACTTAGTGGTCGTGGTCTCTACGATCGGCGTGTGCTCGATACCATTCTCTCAGAGCGACCAGACCGAATGGATCAAGTCTCGTGCTCGTTGTCATCCTCGGATCAAGAATGCCGACACCACACAAGATTTCAAGGATTTATAGCAGAGTAGCAATCACACACTTATTACATCGTTGTCCACAAAGGAACTTAATACAATAATATGGCTTAAGGCCAACTAATAATAACAGCGGAAGGCTTGGAAGATAAGTGAGTCCATCAACTCCATCGGCATCACTGAGTATAGAACCACGACCTAACACCTTACTCGTCGTCTGAAAAGTCTGCAACGTGAAAGTTGCAGCCCGAAAACGGGTCATCACATGGAATATGCTGGCAATGTAACACATAAAGAGCAATGAAGGAAATAAGCCTATACTACATGCATATATGGCTGGTGGTAAGGCTCTACGGTTACATTTTTGCATAAAGCTAGTTTTTCCCTACAACAAAGGAATAATTTTATTTAACTATCATGGTGGGTGTTAAACATTGAGAATGGTTGACAGCATCCTCAATCCCAATTAATTGGCTTGTGGCTGCACGGAAGTTTCTGCTTGAAAAATCTTATGATCCCTTAGAGCGTGGGTGGCGGTCCAAGAAATACAGTGCAAGTCTGTTAGAAACCAGGTGCCTCAATCCACCCAGATGTGTGTTTGGTTGCCACCTTAAATAAACCATTAATTAACAATCTCACATCTGTCATGGATATTCACTCACCCAATCCACGCCTACTAGCATAGCATGGTATAATAAGCAAACGAGAAGTAACTCAAAGCGCCAAAATTTCACAATAACAAAACTTTGTGTAAGTAGGTTAGTCGAACGGCGGTTTCAGAACGTAAACTCCAGCGCTTGAATCACCCGATTCCGATAAACGAGCGAGAAAATAAACAGATTTGAAAATCGGATCGAAATCGAATCGAAAAATAACGGATTAAATCCGATTAAAAGAAAACGCCGAACGGATTAAATAACGGACGTCATATCAGAACTAATCCAACGAACACGTTCATTGAAACGAACGTTCGTGAACGTTCATTAAATAAGAAAACCGAAAAAAAACATCTAGGGTTTTGAAAAAAACCAACATCGCAAAAAACCGGATCGGGTTTTCTAAAGAAAACCGGATCGGGCGGCGAGGTGCTACCTCCGCCAGGCTCGCGGGCTTCGGGGCGGCGGGTCCGCGGGCCGGGAGGGGCGGCGGGCGGCGAGGGGCGGCGTGGGCGGCGTGGGGCTCCGCGACGGCGGAAGACGGCAGGCGGCGGTTTCGGGCGGGGCGGGCGGCGCTCGGGTCGGGTGGAGGGCGGGGGATGAGGAGAGGAGGGGGGGGTCCGTGGGGTATAAAAGGAGGGGGTGCCTTGGGAAGGGGCAAGGTCGGCGGCGGCTCGTGACCGAGCCGACACGGCGGGCGGCGGGGCGTAAGGGGCGGCGGAGATCAAGGCCATGAGAGGGAGGAGGTGGGAGGCATTGGCTGGGCCTGGCTGGGCCTTGGCCCGGGGCGGCGCGCTTTTTTTTAACAAAACTAAACGATTTTAAAATAAAACCAAACGAACTCGAATTTAATAAAATTAATTTTCCCGACTCCTAAAAATGAGTCGAACAAAATGAACTTTAAAAACGGGCAAATATGCATATTTTTTTAAATGCTCATTTTGCCTAAAGCAAATAAAACTTCAAAACCAAAACTTGATTTATTTATATTATCTTCATTTTTCCTAAATGTTGGGAAAGTCATATTATTCCTCTCTTAAATTTTTGTATCGGAAAAACTTTTGAAGATAAATAAATAAACTAAATGATCCTATTTTCAAAATTTGAGAAATCCCAAATCTGAAAATAATGAAATTCCAACTCTCTCCGAGGGTCCTTGAGTTGCGGAAATTTTCTAGGATCGAAAATGCGAGAAAATATGATATGCATGATGACCTAATGTATAACATTCCAAATTGAAAATTTGGGATGTTACAATCAAGCAAAGAATACGTATATAGCAAAGATGAGGACGGTGAAATGAAAGTTCATTTCTTCATGATTAGCCTGCGCCCTTTCAGCAATGTTGTCGTCCCCAAAGAAATTCTTCAGATGTTAAAGCATCGCCCCGAGACCTGACCCCTGCAGAGGAAATTAGTTATTTTCTTCACCACCCACATTTGAAGGGGTGGCAAAGAGTTCATCACTCTGCGAGCTCCATATGAGAATGGTGGCATAGAAGCCAATCCATTTCGTTTCACATAAGAGGGGTTAGGGTAAGCATATGAATAAGCGGAGAAATTCTTCGAGGACTTATGAACATAATGGTTTGAAGAATAATGCATATATTCATAGCCCTTAGCTCTACCCTGCGAGATAGAGTTGTTAGCACAATGATAATCATATGAGGACTTTGATCCTTTTGAGGAATTTGATCCACGGGAGGAATTTGGTCCGTGTGAGGACTTGGATCCATATGAAGAATTTGGTCCATATGAAGAGTTTGATCTGGGGTTCCTATTCTTCACAGGTGGTGTCATGAGGACATTCACTGAAGACTTTCAAGGCACTTCTTGGGAACCCAGATTTTCTTCATAGGAGAACCGTCTCTCAGCTTAGTGCCAACATATCTAGCAAATACTTCACAATTCTGAATTTTGAACAATTTATAGTTGGAGTCAAATTACTCATCGGAAGAATGAGGAGATTCACATGAAAAGCCAGATAAGTTAGATGGATCAACTGGAGGTCCTTTGCAGCAACCCATGAGGTTTTGGGGTACCGCCAAAGCTTCCAATATGTTCCATCAGATTGAGTTTCCTCTCAAAGGTAATACCTCTTTCCTAGGGTTTCGCTGAGGATCTGCTTTTTAAGCACAACACAAAGAGTTTGATGCCCTTTGAGGCTTTTGTACATGCCTGTCATGTACAATTCCTTCAGCCCTGCATCGTTAGTGATACTAGCAATGTCCTTAGATGAGGAATTAGTGATAGCAGGAGCAGGTGAAGAATTGGTAACAGTTGAAGCATTTGAACATTCAGGTGAAGAATTAGCAGATTCACGTTCAATGCACTTTAAGCATGGAGGAACAAATTCTTCCTGAGAAGCGCTGATTTGTTGAGCTAGCAATGAATCGCGCTCCTTCTGAAGATCTTCATAACTCACTCTTAGCTTCTCAAGATCTTGCTTTTATTTGAAGAAATTCATAAGAAAGTTTCTTATGATCGCATAAGAGAGTGTTATGATGACCTTGAAGGTTGTCAAACCTAGACTCAAGTCTCTCAAGATTTTCAATGGGCTTTAGTGTGATCCATTTCTTCACCCAACATATCATCACTTTTATCTAGCATGTTTTGAACCTTTTCCAAGGCCATTTGTTGTTTAGTGGCAATGCAAACAAGTTTGGTATAACTAGGTTCAATATCATCATCAGATCCATCATCATCGATTCATCGCCACTAAACTCGGATGAGGAACATTCGTTACCTTGTCACCCTTTGCCATGAGACATGATGTCAAGATGATGATTCTGGTTCGAAAGTCATCGCTTTGAGAGATTCCTTGAAGTCCTCAAACCAAGGATCATGACGGGTTCGATGACCTTCATAGACGCCGAGATTCGGTCCTGTATAAGCTTTGCATTGCAAAGATGCATAATGTGCTTGAATTCATCTCTGGATAGGCAGGAACAGATGATATCCTTCGCCACGATGTCAACTCGAGTGTACTTGTGAATGTCATCAGCGCCTGCCTTCTTACATAGATCGGTAAGACCAATCTCAGTGATGGTCCACAGCTCGCTGTCCATAGCCATGAGGTGCTTCCTCATCATGGCCTTCCACTTGGGATAATCATGACCGCCAAAGATAGGGCATGTCAATTTCTTCATACTTATGCCCATATAACTAAAAATCCGTGGTTAAACTAAAATCACACGTAACAAGGGAGTACCTTGCTCGATACCAATTGAAAGTGCTATATCGACTAGAGGGGGGTGAATAGGCTATTTTATGAATTCTTCAATGAGGAATTTGCCGGTGAGGAAATTCCTAGTGAAGAACTACTTGCAGCAGAATAAGTACTCGTAAGTAAGCATAAGAGAATGCGGCATGGTCATCATGATGAAATGAAGACAATCAAAGAGTATGTAAAGCGAAACACAGGATAACACAAGATGAAGACAAACAGATCAAGAAATTGAACTGAGGAAATTGAGAAAGTCTTCACCAAAGTCTTCAAACACAGATATGAACAAACACTCAACACAAAGAATGAGCAAAATGAAAGAGTTGAGGAAATAGAACCAAGTGAGGTTGGTGAAGACAATGATTTGGTAGACCAGTTCCAACTGCTGTCCTGAGTTGTATGTCCGGTTGGAGCGGCTGAGTATTTAAACTCGAGGACACACAGTCCGGACACCCGCCGCTAAGCACGCAGCTCAGACACCAAGTCCTCACCAGATTCTCCTTGAACTAAGGTCACATGCACTCGCCCAATCACTCGTGGTAAGTCTTCAGCGACTTCCAAACCTTCATGACTTGGTCACTCACATCCACAATTCCTCTTGATGCTCTAGACCATGACGCCTAACCGTCTGGAAGAAGCACAGCCTTCAAAGGTAATAAGGCCGGATCCACGCAGGATCAATCTCTTTAGTGATGCTCAATCACTTTGGGTTTGTAGGGTTTGGTTTTGGGTTTTTCCTCACTCGATGATTTTCGCCAAAGTCCTCAAGGATGGGTTGCTCTCAAATGACAAGTGTCAATTTCTTCTGAGCATCCAACCAGCTAGTGGTTGTAGGGGCGGCTATTTATAGCCTAGGGAGCAGCCCGACATGATAAGACATAAATGCCCTTCAATGATATGACCGTTAGGTGGATAAGATATTTTGGGACAGCTATGCAAGAGCACAAAGAACTGGTCGGAAATTTGACTCTCAAATTCGTCAGGGCTATCATGTTCCTCACTGTGTAGGCAAGAAATAGAAAAACGAAACTACGAAAACAAAAGTCTTCATGCTTCATGTTCCTCAAGTGAATACCAAGTCTTCAAGGTCACACCAATTTCTTCACTTTCAAAGTCTTTAAAGTCTTCGAATATCAAAGTCTTCAAACAAGAACTTCATTTTTAGGGGTCGACTTTCTCTCAGAATATCAAACTCCTCATAGACTTATAGACCTGTGTACACTCATAAACACATTAGTCCCTTAACCTATAAGTCTTCAATACACCAAAATCACTAAGGGGCACTAGATGCACTTACATAGCCCCCTCACTACTTGGTCTGTGCTGGTCTCCGGTTGACCCAATGGCGGTTGAGGTATGCGCGGGGCCGGGCTCTGCCGACGTAGAACATTAATCTATCCTCGCGGACTCTCCCTATAAGCTGTTTGCGCGTCAAGGGGGACTCCTAAGCATCGCGACTCAGGAGCCTAACTGGTCATGTAGCCCCTCACTCCTTGGTCCATCCTGGTCTCCGGTCGGCCCAATGGCGGTTGAGGTATGAGTAGGGCTGGGCTCTGCCCACGCAGAACGCAAAGCAAATAGGAAGGAAATTGCAAAATCTCGAAGAAAATATTACAAACACATTGTCCTCACGCTATCAAATGAAAAGTCTAAACGCCTCCACGAGGCCTAATGCATCTTGGAGGAACGAAACAGGAGAATAGCCGCAGGTCACCCCCGGACGTCGCCATCACCTGCAGAAGGTGCTACTTCATGAGCAACTTTGTCTTCACCTTCACCACCAGCTGCAGGATCGGCGACATCGCCGGACAGAGGAGCGGAGACAAAGCCGCAGAACTTCTTCAGCAAGGCCTCCACCTGACCTTGCACGGCTGCGATGGTGGCCTCGTGTTCATCTTCAGCCATAGACTCTAGCAGCTCATCAAGACAAGCGTTGGGGTCGCGAAGGTGCATGTGGCTGAAGACGCGGGTCAATGGAACTGAAGACAGGACGCGAGCTCCCGCCTCCGCCATGGGACCAACGCCATCAACGACTTCCTCGAGCGCATTCACCAAGAGAGGAAGCAGCTGGGCGGGGCCGTCCTCATCAGTGGCCAGCGACTTCTTCAGGCCGTGCTCGTTGAGTGTCTTCAGTGCCTTGCAGGATCTCTTCCCGAGATCGGCAAAGGCCGCGCGGTCTTCGGTCAGGACTCGCGCCTTGGCGTCGAGATCGGCCTCCCTCGCCTTTGCCTTTCGCTCCAGCTCTTCCAACCGGTTGCGCTCGGCGGCCTGCGTCCGCCCCAACTCTGCCAGCTCAGCATCACGGTTCTTGACAGTGTCCTCTCGGGCCTTCATTTCCTCCTCCTTCGCTTGGTGGCAGCATGCTTGTTCGGCATGCTTGTCGCGCATGCTCTGCAACTCGTCCTCCAGCACCTGGCAGCGGTCACGGGCGGCCTTGACATCTTTCAGCGCCATCTCACGATCGGTTGCGGCGTTGGCGGCACTCTGCTTCTCCTTCTCATAAGCCGGAGCGGCCTGGCCCAGCGTCGCGCGAACCACCAAGTCGGAGTGGAGCCAGCCTGAGGCCAGCTCTAGGCGCCCGGCCACAAGTCATGGTTCCGCACCCAGGAGATCCGCCTGCAGCTGGGTCATCTCCGAAAGAGAACGTTCTAGAGCAGCGGCAAGAGCAGAAGAACCTGGGAGTGGAGGTGTAGCAGTGGGAGGAGGCGACATCATCACCAGGGCCTGGGAGATCGCGGGTTCCGGAGCAGCTGGGACCTCATCAGCCGCGCCAGGCGCCGGCACTTTTGGAGCTAGTGGGGCCATGGGGGCTGATTCCACGTGGCGATGTTCCTCTTGGCCCCGCGAGGACGACCGGGCTGGGGAGATGCGGGCTCTGCTACCTCGTTTCTCCGCGGACGGAGGCACGGCCGCCGCATCCTCCTTCCTCTTCTTCGCAGAAGACGTCGGCCTGATCAACCAAGGGCTAGCATCAGGAAATGACGAGTACAAACAGGGACAAGGCGAAGCTTGGGACACTTACTGATCCACCGCAACATACTTCTGCTTGGGGAGCTTGAAGCCTGACAGCATCGGGACCTGAGGAGCAGGCGTTTGGGTTTCGGCAGCGCTAGGCGGTGCGGAGGCAGAACCGTAGCCAGCCCCAGGAGGTGTCGGGACGGAGTCGGCATCGCGAGGCACTAGCGACGACCTACCCCTCGTCGGGATGTGCGGCTGCTCCCTCTCCCCTTGGCGGGCGTCGGCCTCGGCATCGTCAGGAATGGCGCGGAGGATCTCGGCTTTGCTCAGAGGGGAAGTCTCCCCCACCTCTTGCAGAGTCTTCTCCGAGTCCACCTCCTCTTCCCCCTCCCCGCAGGGCTCGTCAGAAGACACATCTATCGGTTTTGGTGCCGCAGGGGCTCCCGGGAGCGCCGGCGACACCAGCCCATGTGCGTCAAAGGTCGGCCTGGAGGCGACGAATTCCTCCCGGTCCCTGGGTTGGAACAAGGGGGCTAAGGCGCTTGGTGGGTACCCCTGGTTGTCCCCAACTATGTGGCGCAGAACAACGGCCATTTCATCGTCAGGCAGGGCCCCCGGCCTCAGGCGGGTCCTGTTTCCCTCTTCTTCAAGCTCCCACAAGGGGCATGCACGCGCCTGGAGCGGGGCTACTCGCAGCGTCAAGAACTCCCTCAAGAGCATGACCGCCGTCACCTTGGCTGCCCTCGCGTTGCCCGGCTTCAAGTTGGTCACCATCTGCCCCAACACTAATGAGGTCGGCTCATCGGCAAGCTCTACCTTGGGCCACCCCCCGTTGGAAGAGGGCCCCGCCGTAGGCAACACCAGACGTGGGTCGGCGCGCTTGGTGTCCATCATGACCCATTTGGATCGAATGTTGTCGGCCCTCTTCCCGGTGCTCGAGATCGAGTTGGCCTTGCCGGATGCGACGAAGTTAGCGCATCCGAAGATGTGACCCTCACTGACACGAAGGAAGAAGAAATGGCGCAGGAGCGCCACGGACGGCATCACGCCCAGGTACACCTCACAGTAGTAGGCGAAGATGGACAGGAGGAGGACAGAGTTGGGATGGAGATGCAACGCCTGCAGCCCATAGTGGTCGAGGACTTCATAAAAGAAATCAGAGAAGGGAGGACCCAACCCGACGGCGATACTGCTCGAGAAGAAGGGGAAGAAGGTGCTTTCCTTGGGCTCCAACACGTCGGAGGCAAGCCGGAGCTCAGTCTCCCCCCACTCATTGCTCTCGTCTGCTGTCAGCAGGTGCACGGAGGCGAGGCTCTTCTCCATGACGGTGGGCGCCTCAAGGGCCGGCTCATACCAAGCCGGTGCAGAGGAAGTCTTGACCTTGTGCGGTGCCATGGATCGCGGATGCAGGATGAGATTGGAGCGGAAATGGAGGTAGTGGTGGCGAAGATCAAGAAAGGGGATCTGGAGCGAGGCGAGGAAGAAGCTATGAAGGCAAGTACTACCTGCGCCAGCCTTTTGTCAGGTCAGGCAGCTGCCGAGGCAGCGTGGGGAAGCGGAGACGCCCACGTCCAATCAACCGCCATGCGTGAACCGAGGCCGCATGCTATTGGGGCCCGCGGTGCTAAGTACTTGACCCTTGGCTTCGCCGCGAAGCCAAACCCGAGCGCACCTTGGGCCCGAAGGCTATTGTCGGTGTTTTGGGAATGGGGGTCCCCAGACTTGCCTGCCTGTGTGTCGGGGAAGCTGATCATAACCCACGAACACCTATGGGACCGGCAGACCGAGCCCCTTTCGGTTCAATGGGGGCGGAGGTCGCACGAAGAGCAGATCGAGGCGAAGCACACGAGCAGTTTACCCAGCTTCGGAGCCCTCCGGAGAGATAATACTCCTACTGCTGCTTTTCTGATTACGTTGTGTTCTTGCTAGGGAGCAATGAGAGCTACAAAACCTAGCTTGAGTGTCTCTAGTTTCGAATGAGTCGACCCACCACTCTGTTGCGCATGGGCCTCCTTTTATATGCTCAAGGGGTCACCAACAGGTGGCAACGTAGACAAGGGCAAAAACGGGAAAATGAGCTGCGGTTGGTACAGCTACTTTGTATAGTGTATTCTACCTAACTCTGACGGCAAGGGACAAAAAGCATTAAATGCCCATCCATGTCGCTTAAACAGTGCGACAGGGACCGTCAGGAGCGCTACCGTTTGCCATGATGGCAATCTTGTCGCCGACATCACTGCTTTCACCGTCAAGACAGCCTTCTTGACACGCTACCGGAATGGTCCTATGGCGACACGCTGGTGGATGAGCTGGAGCGGAGATGAAGAGAGTTGCTCGCCGCTGCAAGCGCCTTTGCCGCTGCTGAACTTTGTCGCCCGGAAGCTTGTCGCCATCGAGCCTTCCCGCAAGCTCCTCTTGCCGGGTCTTGTCTTCACGTGCCTTGAGTGGCCTTCCCGCAAGATCCTCTTGCCGGGCCTTGTCTCCTTGGCTTAAATACTTTGTTCTTGAATGGCTCCAAAGGAACCACGGAGGACCTTGGCGGTCACCAGCGAGCCTTGCCGCTGGTGCTGAATCGTCTGCGGCACGAAGTTCGGGATACTAGGGTACCCTACCTAGTACAATCGGACAGAGCCTCGGCTCGGGTTACACACGGTGCCGAAGCGCTGTTGGGCCAGGCCCAAAACAGTGCACGTGCACGCTGCGCCCAGATCACGCCGTTATTTGCTCCGACCCACCACGCCCCGCATTTAACAAAGACGCGCCGAACGTGGCTTCGTGGGGAGATCGTGGGGTTTTTTAATTGAAAGCGGAACGCTGCCCCTCTACCTCCTTATAAACAGGGGAAACAGGGGCAGGACGCCCACCTCGCCATTTGCTGTCCCATCTCGAAAACCACCGCTGCTCCCCCCTTATCCTCTATTCTGTAAAGAGCAGCGCTCCGACCCCATCGCCACCAGCGCCATCAACGCCGTCGGTCTCCTCCACCACCTCCGCCATGGCTCCGAAAGCCGACAAAGGGAAGGGCGGAAGTCGGCCGAGGCGTAGCAGCTCGCGCGCCGCGAAGGAGCGGGCCATCTTCCCCTCGACAAAGGAGCTGAGGAGGGCTACTACGCCTTCGGTCGACGGATACGCTGGAGCATCCGCGACGGCGGTATTTCTCAACCGCTGCATCAGAGTTGGTTCCAGCGGTACCACTTCTTCGCGCTTTTCTATTGCGGGCTCTGCCCGCCTTCTCGAAGTTCTTCGCGATATCATGAACACCCACGGGCTTCGCCTTGATTTCACCCCCAATGCTGTCTCGACCATGGCAGTTTCGCACACCTTTGCGAAAACTTTGTCGGAGTCCACCTAAACGTAGCCCTCTTCCGCCACTTCTTCATGCCCCCGCCGAGAGAGGAGAGCCACTTGCCGAGGGATTGCTTGGATCTCCAGGATCGCAAGAAAGAAGTTTATCTCGGAAGGAGAGCTCCGCAGAAGTGGGAGGAGTGGAGAGCCGATTGGTGTTGGATCGTTGAGGAGAACCCGCAGCCCTTCGATCGCCAGCGCCAAACTCCAATAGTGCTGCAACGATTGGAGCAACTTGGCGCCGAAGATGCTAGGTTGAAGAATGTCGTGACCGGATCTTGGCGCCTGTGCTTGCCGGACTCATCAGAGGCGCCTGCATGCAGATTTTCTTCGCCACAGACGCTTCCCTTGCAGGAGAGGAGGAGACCTGCTTGGGAGTTCCAAATGCGGCGGACATCGCGAGGCTGCGCTGGGCCTCAACTGGAATTTCACCGCCTTGGAGCTGGATGCGGCGTTGCCGAGCTGTTCAAGCACGACCCTGATCACCCCGAGTGGTTTAGGTTGCCGAGGGGAGTCGCCCCATTGTGCAACAACTCTTCGCCGACCGCATCCACGCAATGATGCTGCTAGTGATTCGACAGATCATTCCAACTCTGGCAAGAGCTCGCGGATGACGCCGGCGGCAGTTCTTCGACAGCTTGAAGAAGTGCCGATCCGCCCCGACGAGCAGAAGTGGCTCACCCACGACACCACCGACGCCGAGATGCAGCGCATCGCCACCAGGCTGAAGGAGGCGGCAGCAGCGCTGCCGCTGGCGAATTCGGGTTCACCGTGGAGGAGGCAGAGGCAGCAGAGGAGCTTGCCGGCGAGGAGGAGCGGTCCGAGCCCGAAGTTGAGCCGAGCGAGCCTGTCGAGGGCGCCTCCTACATACCTTCAAGTAGCTTGCCGTGAGCGGAGCCCATAGCTCCACCAAGAAGGCGTCTCCGCAAGGCCGGGGAAGTGACGGGGCGGCAGACGGGCCAACAGCCACAGGCGCTGCAGGCGACGCGCTTCCATCAAGGCAAGCATCAAGTGCTGCTGAGCACCCACACCGCTGCAACAACCGAGGCGGATCCTCTCGTGCCACCGCTACCAGCCCCGCCAAGCGGTCAAGAGAACCTACCTCCGCCTCTTCGTGACCGGAGGCGAGCCGAATTTGATCTCTCCGCGCCAGCTCCGACGAGGAAGAAGAAGAAGAGTAAGCTTCTATGCTCGCTTGTATTTCTTCAATTTGGTTGCTTTGTCTTGTACCTGATTTGCTTCATTCTGAACTCTTCCTTTTCGTGACGCCGCCCAGAGCGCCAAAAGAGCCAAGACCCCGTGGTTGTCATCGAGGATGATCCCCCTGTGGCAACAGGAGGCGCGTCTGAGACCCCCTTGCCGGACCCGGCAACCCTTCCTCAAAGCAGCCCCCAACACAGCCCCCAGCGTAAGTATATGATTTATTTCTTACGGTTAGGTGTGCATGGGTGCTCCTTCTTTGCTGATGTCTGACTTGTTGATATGAGTAGGAGCAGAGCAGCCCCGCCAGGAGTGTCCTGAGGCCGTTCCTGACATGCCATCTGCTTCAACTACGCCGCCAAGGGAAGATCCCCCGGCAAGGGAGTGCACCCCGGCAAGGGAGGCTCCTGCGACAAGGGACGGCCCTCCGGCAAGAGACGGCACTGTCGACCCTCCCGTGGCTGAGACTGAAGCTGCAGATCCCATCGCAGGTAAGCCTCTTGCCTGTAAGCTGCCCTTGTGTTTTTCTTCTTCCAATTATTCTGTTTGGATATTTTGCTTGACTTTTCTTTCTTTTCATTGCTGTCAGATCCATCCGCCGCAGAGCCGATGGAGACTGAGGTCTCCGGCGAGGAGGACGCGCGCGGCAACATTGACGACGCCGCTGTCGCCGAGGAGGGACACGGTGCGGACGAGCCCGCCGTTGAAGAGGCCGCCAAGGCTGCCGCCGCAGAAGCTGGCGAGGGGTCCGGCGATCGTACTGACCACCCTGAGGCCGCAGGAGCGCCGGGCGCTACACCGACCACCGATCCCTCCGCCGCTGCCGCTGCGCCAGACTCCGAGGAGCCCCAGCCCGGCGCCTACTTGAAGGCTGGCGATGGCGTCTTCATCAAGCTTCCCTGGGCATCGAGCTCCAGAGCACCGGTCGAGGGAGAGACCTTCGACGGAGAGCTGCTCGCCTCCGCTGGGCTGACGCTGATGGACGCGCCAAGCAGCAGCAGCGGCGAGTCTGAGGAGGAGCAGTTGCTGAAGAAGCTGTTGTCGCTGTACCGCGCCCGACAAGCCAAGTTGGAGTCCTGGGAAGCACTTGTCGCGAGGGCGGGAGCAGACATGGAGAAGCGCGCAGAAGAGCTCCGGGGTGCCAACCAAGAAGCTCTCCGGAACGTAGCAGAAGAGCGGGAGCGACTCGCTGAAGAACGCACAGCCTTCATCCTTGAGAAGGCTGAGGTTGAGGAGCAGCAACGGCTTGCCGCCGAGAAGCTATCTGCGCAAGAAGGCGAGTTGGCTCAGCGGAAGATCAACCTTGACAGCTATGAGGAAGAGCTTGCTGCGCGCAAGCAATCAATTGGCGGAGCTCTCAAGGAAGCAAAAGATGCTGCCGCAGCTGCCGAGGCCGCCAAGAAAGAGTTGGAGACAAAAGTGACGCAGCTGGAGGCCAACCTCCAGAAGAGCGGCGAGGAGCTCGCCGCGCTGAAGCACGAGCGCGAGAAGGACGCCTACACTCTTGGTGAGTTGCAGGGCCGTCTCGCTGAGAGGATCAAAGAGCTCGACGCCGCCAAGGACTCCAAGGCAGATCTTGAGGTGAAGCTGACCACCTTGATGGAGACGCCGGACGGCGCCAAGGAGCGGAAGTGGGTCTGTTGGAGAAGATCAAGGCCAACGAGGAGCTCTTGGCGATCGCATCGCTGCCCAGAGCACCTTCAGGATAATGTGGAGCTCGATGAAGGTCTTGTGAATATCGCCGCCATCGACAAGGAGCTGATGGAGCGGGATGGTGGATCTCGGTACTCCGACGAGCGCCCAACCCAGCGCCAAACTCAGCTTGTTCCTCAAGGGCGCAGGACGGTTCTCCAGCGACCGGAAGAGATCCCAAAGCAGCTGGCTGAGGAATTGCGCCAAATCTGCTGGAGCTCTCAGAAGGTGTTGATGAAGGTGGCCTTCCGCAATCCAGGCCTCAACCTCAACGGCGCCCTCAGATCCGGCCGCCAGATGCCGATGTGGAGGCGCTCAAAGCCCTTGTCGCGCCCATTGTGGACAAGGTGGGCAAGATCAAGCGGGTTGATGGCGACCGCGTAGATTAGGCCGCCAAATCTATCTTTCCCTTGTCGCTGCTGATCATGTTTAGGAGAAAAATCTATTAGATCTGCGACAAGTTATTTTTGCAATATAACTCTATCTTAGGCAATGATTGCAATGTTATTTCCTTTACTTGATTCCTTCCTTTGTATGTTTGTGCCCTACGCTTTTAGGGAACTTGTCGGGCTGGCACCTTTGCATGAAAGGCCGAAAAGTGAATATCAGCAGCCTGTCGGGCGGTGTCGCCTCCGACAAGCAACCTTGTCGCAACTAGTTGCGGCTCACTTAAGTTGTTGAGCGGACTCGAAACAAAGTAAGGGCGCGACTAGCTACGAGTTGGTTCCTCCGCGCACAGGTTTTCCATACAAAGTACTATCGTTCGAGGAAGATAACTTAAAGATTTAAAAACTGATTGCTCAATATTTTTGGCAACTTAGCTTTTCTGTCGTTTGCTTCTCGATAAGGTGAAACTTCCTTGAGCAACGCTTGGTCCATGGCATTATCTTCTCCTTCCCCCCTGGTCAACTTGTGTGCGAGGGAACCTTCCTTTCTTTGAGAAAGAGAAAGAAGAGAAAATAAAGTTATGGAGCCTTATGGCTCGTTATTGCTTACTGAGTGTGGGTGCTGCACAAAATGTTAGATAATACATGCAAAAATAATTATGAAAGCATGTAGTTGACAAGTTGTGCGCAATACATGAGCTTTACTTATGCACGGGGTCTGCGCACGACTTTGTACAAAGGATTACATGCAACATCGGCAAGACTTGTACAAAAGGTGGTCGTCGGAACAGGTTCCGGCAACCGCGCCCTATGGGTAAAACTTACGAAGATGTTCAATGTTCCAGAGTTGCTCACCGAATGCCATCTTCGGTCTCAAGGCGCATGGGCCAGCCTAGTGACTCGTTTCACCCGATAAGGGCCTTCCCACTTCGGCATCAACTTGTTGGAATTCTTGGCGGACTGAGCGTGCCGAAGAACAAGGTCGCCTTCCTCGAAGCTTCTGGCACTAACTTTGCGGCTATGGTAGCGACGCAAAGCTTGCTGGTAACGAGCAGCTGACAAATGCCTCAAGACGGTCCTCCTCAAGGAGCAGCGTCATCTTGTCGCAGCTGCTCTTGCTCAAGCTCATCATAAGCGAGTACTCGAGGTGACCCGTAACGAAGTTCCGTGGGGAGAACTGCCTCTGCTCCATAGACTAGAGCGAAGGTGTCCGCCGTGGCTCGATTTGGCGTCGTCCCGATCGACCAAAGAACCACCGCAGCTCCTCAATCCAGTTTCTTCCGCACTTGTGCAGCCTGTCGAAAGTTCTGGTCTTGAGCCCGCGCAGCACTTCAGAATTTGCCCTCTCGCTGACCGCTGCTTCTCGGATGAGCAATGTAGCAAAGCAGACTTTGGCGCCAAGATCTTGGACGATCGCATGAAGGTGCGGCTCGTGAACTGTGTGCCGTTGTCGGTGATGATCCCGTTAGGAATCCCAAAATGGCAAACAATTGACCAAGAACTTGATCGCTGACTGTGGTTGTCACCTTCCTCATCGCTTCCACTTCCGGCCACTTTGTGAACTTGTCGATTGCAACGCATAAGTACTCAAAGCCCCGACAGCTCGGGAAAGGGGCCGAGAATGTCGAGCCCCTGCATCAAAAATGGCCAGGATAAAGGGATCGCCTCGAGAGCTTGAGCTGGCTGGTGTATCCGCTGGAATGGAACCGCACGCTTCACACTTGGTTACTTGTGCGCTATGCCCCGGAGGGCTGTCGGCCGAAGAAACCTTGCCGGAAAGCTTTGCGGCAAGTGCTCTTCTTGCGCCAATGTGGTGACCACATATGCCTCCGTATCTCTCGCCAACAGCTTCATCCATCTTCCCGTGAATACACTTCAATTTCACACCGCTGAGTCTTCTTATGTACAGCGTGGTCGTCGACAACAAGGACTAAAGGCACATATGTTGCCAAGGAACATCCGCTTTCACGGCAAGAACCTGCGGCTCGGCCGAGCTTGATGTTCCCGCAAGCTTGCCGGAGCAAAACTTGTCGGAGCGCCTCGCTTCAACGAAACAAACCCTAGGGCTTGTCGGAGCAGACTGCTCCTCAGCATTTTTGGAGTTGAGCCTGGGGATCTTCGCAGCGGCGGCTTTGGGTAGCTCAGCCGGGAAGTATTCACCAGAAATCAACTTCCTCTTCTTGTTCTGTCCAGTTGATGGTGCTACAGTTGGTTGAGTCAGCTTGAGCACAAAGATCCCTGGTTCCACAGGTAACTTAAGAGCGGCGCACTTCGACAGGCCATCAGCAATATCATTCTGAGCTCTTGGAACGTGTTCCATTTGCAGGCCGTCAAAGTGTTCTTCTAGCTTTCTCACTTCATCAACGTAGGCTTCCATCAACGGACTCTGATAATCTTTGTTTACTTGGCGGACGACAAGCTGTGAGTCACCCCTGACAATGAGCTTCTTGATCCCAAGGTCTACCGCGATTCTGAGACCGGCAAGCAAACCTTCATACTCTGCTATATTGTTTGTTGCTTTCTCCTTGGGAAAGTGCATCTGGACTATGTACTTGAGGTGCTCTCCGGTGGGTGCGACTAGCAGCACGCCGGCACCGGTGCCTTGCAGCGAGAAGGCACCATCAAAGTACATCAGCCATTCTTTTCCTGCTTCCTTGACGGGGATGCTCGTCTCTGGAGTTTCTTCATCTTGTGTTACGCCCATTCTGCTATGAACTCTGCCAATGCTCGCTTTGCATAGTTGAAGTGCTTTCAAACTTGAGGCCAAAGCTTGACAGTTCCAGTGCCCACTCGACAATCCTGCCTGTTGCTTCTGGATTCTGCAGTATCCTCTTCAGGGGAAAGCGAGTGAGGACTGTTATATCATGTGCTTGGAAGTAATGGCGCAGCTTTCTCGAGGCCATGAGGAGGCCGAAAAGCAGTTTCTGTACACCAGAGTACCTTGATCTAGCCCCCTGTAGAAGGGAACTGACAAAGTACACTGGGCGCTGCACCATCCTTTTCTGTATCTTCTCGCACGCTCGCTACCGATCCGGCCCTTGTCGGGACTAGAGCTTGTCGGTGAAGCCCCTTGCTTGTCGCTGGATGCATCCGCCTTGGTTGCCGGCTCATCATCTGCCTCCTTTCGCTACTAACGCAGCACTAACCACTTGATTGGTTGCCGCTATATATAGCAGCAACTTCTCTTGTGGCTTAGGTGCGACAAGTATTGGAGTGGAGGACAGGTACCTCTTTAAGTCCTGTAGCGCAGCCTCCGCTTCCGGAGTCCATTTCATTGGACCCGCCTTTTTCAAAATTTTGAAAAATGGCAAGGCGTGCTCAGCAGACCTAGAGATAAACCTGCTGAGAGCAGCTACGCAACCGGCAAGTCTTCGCACATCCTTGACGCGCTTTGGTGCTTTAATCTGCTCAATGGCCTTGATCTTGTCGGGATTGGCTTGAATTCCCCGCTGAGACACGAAGAACCCGAGAAGCTTGCCGGAAGGGACTCCAAATACGCACTTCTCGGGGTTGAGCTTGAGGTTGATCTTGCGCAGGTTTGCAAAGGTCTCATCTAAATCTTGAACCATAGTTGCTTTGTCTTTGCTCTTGACCACTATGTCATCCATGTAGGCTTCTACATTTTGTGCATTTATGCTCAAAAGCGCCATGGACTACTCTTGCAAATGTTGAACCAGCATTCTTTAGCCCAAAAGGCATCCGTACAAAACAGTATGTGCCACATGGAGTGATGAATGCGGTTTTCCTCATCCTCTTTCGCCATGAAGATCTGATGATATCTCGAGTATGCATCAAGAAATGAAAGCAAATCACATCCAGCCGTGGAGTCAACAATCTGGTCGATGCGCCGCAAGGGAAATGGGTCTTTGGGACAAGCTTTATTAACATCCGTGAAGTCGATACAAAGTCTCCATTTCCCATTTGCCTTGCGATAACCACCGGATTGGCCAACCACGAGGATGGAGCACTCCGACAAGGCCCGCTGCTTCCAATTTCTTGATCTCTTCAGAATGAATTTTGGCGCCCACCGCTCGCTTCTCGACTTTCGCTTGACGGGCCGCGCATGAGGACAGATAGCTAGGTGATGCTCAATTACTTTCCGGGAACACCGGGATGTCGACGATTGCCATGCAAACACGCCGACGTCGCCGCAGGAAAGCAACGAGCGCTGTCTTCCTATTTAGGGTCGAGAGTGGCACCGATGGTGAAGGTACCACCATGCCGCCCTCCTTGGCGGCACCTTCTTGGTCTTTGGTGGAG
>JAHIAM010001697.1:0-29499 GCA_021605205.1 Aegilops longissima
AACATGATGAGATTCACATGATATTCAAGTACTAGATACTCAAGATGTCCATAACCGGGGACACGGCTAATCATGATTAGTTTATACACTCTGCAGAGGTTTATGACTTTCCCCACAAGACTCGATCGCCTCCGTTTGGTTCTCGTGACTACATGGTGTTTGAGAGACGGATGACCGAGACACGATCTTTCGAAGCACTAGCACCTTACATGTGGGTAGACCGTACCAACCTACATCCCCTACATCAGCTAGCCTACCCGTAAGAGTTCGCACAACTTACTCAACTATGCCAGAGCCCATAATGGCTTGTGGCTGCACACGGAAGTTTCTAGTTTAAATAATCTCATGATCCCTTAGAGCACTGGGTGGCGGTCCAAGAAATACAGCAAGTCTGATAGAAACCAGGTGCCTCAATCCACCCAGATGTGTGTTTAAGTTGCCACCTTAGATAAACCATTAATTAACAATTCACATCTGTCATGGATATTCGCTCACCCAATCCACGTCTACTGGCATAGCATGGCATAATAAGCAAACTTAGAAGTAACTCCCAAGGTTTCATAAGTAAAACAGGTAATAGGTACTACCTCAATCTACTTCCCATCCCACAATTTAATTAGATCCTAAACATGCAAGTGTTTGAGGAATAGAGCTAATGCATAAAACTGGGTAGTAGAAAAGGTATGATCAAGTGTTACTTGCCTTGTTGACGATCCGCGAAACCTAGAGACTCGAAGTAACAAGCGGCGCACTCTGGGTGATCTAACGCAGACAAACAACAAGCATACAATAAGTACTCATCTAATGCACAGGGAAATCTCGGATAGAAAATCTAACCAGAAAATTCAGCTTAAGAACCCTGGTTGCAAAAAGAATCAAATCAAATAAAGCAACGAAAGTCGAAAGTCAAGAGAAAACGACTCGGTTTTAGCAATTTGAAACTAGGTCAAATTTTATAGTAGCAAAACTTTGTTTAAGTGAGTTAGTCGGAACGGCGGTTTCGAAACGAAACTCCAGGCGCTTGAATCACCTGATTCCGATAAACGAGCGAGAAAATAAACAGATTCGAAGATTGAATCGGAAATCGAAATCGGAAAAATAACGGATTAAATCCGATTAAAAGAAAGACGACGAACGGTTAAACGAGCGGACGTTCGTTAACGAAAACTAACCGATTTAACGTGTTCATTAAAGCGAGCGGATCGGTGAACGTTCACTAATTAATAAAACCGACAAAAATAATAATAAACCAATCTAGGGTTTTTTAAAAACCGAACAACGAAGAAAACCGGACGGTTTTAGAGACAAACCGGACCGGGGTGGCGGTGGCTACCTCGTGAGGTCGCTGGCGGGGCTCCGGCTCCGTGGTCGGGCGAGGTCGGTGGGTGGCGGCGGGTCAGGCGATGGCGACGTCGGCGGCGGCGGCAAGGCGGCACGGCGGCAATGGCGGCGGAGCTTTGGGCGGCGTGGGCGGCTCGGTTAGGCGGCGGCAAGTGGGGTGAGGAGGAGGGGGCTCGGGTATATAGGAGGGGTGCTGCCTTGGGGGGGGCAGCATGGTGCTGGGCCGAGCCGGACTCGGGAGGCGGCGGCGGCGGAGACTCCTCCCGGGCGGGGAGCGCCATGAGGGGAGGGTCTTTGGGCAAGGGCGGTGGGCAGGTGGGCCCTTGCCCAAAGGGCGCGACGCGTTTTTTTTTTAACAAAACTAAACAATTAAAATAAATCTAAACGAACTCCAAATTAAACAAAATAAATTTTCCCGACTCTTAAAAATGAGTCGAACAAAATGAACTTTAATCTGGGCCAAAATGCATATTTTAAAATACTCATTTTTTCCTAAAGCAAATAAACTTCGAAAAACCGAAATTTGATTTATTTATTAAATCTTCATTTTTCCTACATGTTGGGAAAGTCATATTATTCCCTCTCTTATTTTTTTATTGGGAAAAAATATTTGAAGATAAATAAATAAATCCAATTGATCCTATTTTCAAAATTTGAGAAATCCCAAATATGAAAATAATGAAATCTCCAACTCTCTCCGAGGGTCCTTGAGTTGCGTGAAATTTTCTAGGATCGGGAAAAAATGCAAGAAAATATGATATGCATGATGACTTAATGTATAACATTCCAAATTGAAAATTTGGGATGTTACAACTATAAATAGACCACCTCCACCTCCTTTCTAAGGTTAGCAAAGTGATAGCTCATTTGTATGTGAGCTTTGCTCCTACCTTCCTCTACTCCTGAGAGAGACAACTACTCCATTGGAGGCCAAGACCTCCATCTAGGAGAAGATCCTGCGGGATATATCATCAAGACCCCCTCTTGGGCGGCCCCCTTCAAGACCTCCTCACGGAGATGAACTCTACCTTGTATCTTTCCCTTTGTTGTTCATGTACCTTGTGATCTTGTATGTTTGATTGTCTAGTGGATGTGTGATTGGACTTGTTCTTGAGTGTTTCCCCTTGTGATTTCTCCCCGTTCTTCCCCGTGTTTTCGTGCTCTTCGAGGGATCCCACTCCAAACGTGAAAGATCGGCCAACACCGGGTTAGCCCCGTGTCATAGTGGAATTGGATTAGGAGGTGTGTTATTACAAGATGGCAAACCTGTTGCATACTTTTCTGAAATATTGAGTGGGCCTAGTCTGAACTATTCTACTTATGATAAAGAATTATATGCTCTTGTTCGGACTTTAGAGACATGGCAACATTATTTATGGCCCAAAGAATTTGTTATACATTCTGATCATGAATCTTTGAAACATATTAAAAGTCAAGCTAAACTGAATCGTAGACATGCTAAATGGGTTGAATTCATTGAGACTTTCCCTTATGTTATTAAACACAAGAAGGGTAAAGAAGATGTTATTGCTGATGATAGAGGCGAGGGTGTCCCGATGTTTCGATGAGATGGTGGCTATCGTTTCTGTGGGAGTCGACCTTGACGATCCGACTACGATCGTGCGAGACGTCGCGCCTTAGCAATCGCTAAACCAACTTCCGAGGGTTATTGACCACGCCGGAGCACGATCAACCTGACCACGAGGGCCTGTTTCCTGCGAGCAAACGAAGAACAAGCAAGAAACTGAGATTGCAATCTGGATATTGCGAATATAAGATGAAAGCTTTATTGATCAAGGTGGGGTTCTGTGGCGCTTTGTCTGGTCGTTGAACACAAACGGCACGCGAAGTTGCAGCTATGGCGAACTTTTAATCTAAACAAAACCCAAGGAAAAAGCTACTAGATGGATCTACTTATATAGGAGCAAGGGGTGGCGGCCAAGGAGGTGGGAGGACGTCCCAAGGCAGCCTAAAACTAACCCTAGGTCGTACAAGGCCAATGGGCCCAAGCGGAGGTGACGTAACACCTTTGGAATTGTAGTTTGACTCGGATTCTGCTGCAGCATCAGATTGTTTCGTCTATAACTCAACGCTCCGGACGGATTTTAAGGTGATTCCAATTGGGTTGGAAAATGCATGAAATCTATTTTCCAACAAAAAAAGAATCAACCAATTTGGAGTCCGTATGAAAAAGTTATAGACGTTTTGAGTCAGGTATGTCTGTGCAGTCCGAATCTGAGTCCAGAACGTGAGAGACTTGGACTCTATCTTCTCTTGGGCCAAAAGTGACGTGAGAGAACTTTTGAACAGCAGGTAAACATCTCTTTCTCCCTTATCTTCATATGTGGATTGTACAAATGTCCCATACACCTGCAATTAGACATGGCACAAAAGTTTGTGAAGTATTTTGTCCTGGATAACATAAATATATTATTGAATAGTTTGCACTAGAAATCACCGAGAAATATGCATGTATGCAATATTTTGGTCTCATCCAAGGTAGTCATGTCCTCATCATCCTCCCTTTTGAAAACAAAGCCGTCCTCGGCGTTGCTTAATCTGAAATGTGGCTAACAAAAGAGACAAGGTGTACATGTTGTATATGTATACGCCATCCATTTTACTTCCCTTGATTTTTGCATATATGACACATGAATAGATGAGTAACTTGCATAGTTCATAAAATCTAAAGCCAACAAATTAGCACAAGAACTAGAAGGCTTGAAAATACTGCAACTCAGTTTGCACATATAAGTGAAGCTCTTATTTATTTCAAGAGATTGACAATGTTCATCATTAAACCATCCCAACATTGGTGAATAAACCTTATTTGAATCAAATTTACATGCTACAACATGCTTAGATAAGCAAACATGCAATGAGTCATTCGACACAGAATCATCACCAAGATTAGAGGTCGATCAAAATGATTAAACATTGATTCTTTTGCATCAATAGTTAATTCAATGGGTGCTCTCAAAATTGTTGGTATTTCAGTTGTTTGATCACATGGCAAAGTCAAATTATCAATATAATCCTCTAAAATAGGTGGTGTGATCAAAGTAGTGGGTAGCTCAACACATGATGTATTCAAGTTAACTAGGCATGCATCATTCTCATGTAAAAGTGGAAAATCTGTACCTTTGTCATTACCTCTTATAGTCAACTCAGATGATGCAGCACTCTCGATGGTGATGTGTCACATGGTGGAGATGATGTAGTCCTCGCAACAACGGATGTGGTTGTCATAGTACGCCTAGTAGTTGAATAAACATCTGTATCAACAGTTGGAATGTGCACCGTGCGCTTGTTCTCCTTGTGGGCAACACGTTGTTTTATTTCTGTTCAGCTTTGCAAGCAAGACGAAACAAATGGTCCATAGGATAACACTCTTCATGAATTAGTATCTCCTGAATATTATGGTTTAATCCTCCCAAAATCTATCCATAAAATCTTCTTCACTTTCTTCTAAAATGAGTGCAACAAGGTAGTTTGTAAATCATCATAATATTTTGTTGGTGTCACTACCTTGTTTTAAATGTTCCAGTTTTTTAATCATGCCACGAGTATAATAAACATCGATTTAATCTATCTCTCATGACATGTTTTAAATCATCCCAAGTATTAGGTACATAATCAGGGTGTAACCGACAATATTCACTCCACCAAACTAGAGCATAACCAGTGAAAGAACCAACCGCAACCATAACTTTTTACGCTCATCAAAATTATGGGAAGCAAATATATTATTTATGTCTAACTCCCATTCAATATATAAAGGAGGTCTAAAACGGCCATTAAATGGTGGTATAGAAACATGAACCTGATCATGTGCATTTGGATGTTTGTGCACCTCTCGTGACGGTTGTGGTATTTGCATAGGTGGTGGCATGTCTCCGCATGATCGACAAAGCCCATGAATTGACTCTGGATCCTGTCATGATTAGTAGAACAAGAAACAAAATCCAAAAATAATGTTCCTATAACTACTAGGACGTGGTGGTAAAACGCTCACAAGAAAGCAAATATCAATGTCTTACAAGTTCTTACCATGCAAAGAAAGCGGTGATCGGCAACCAGCGTGTCAAGTAACTCCGAATATTGAGTAAAGCGATTGCCGGGGAGCGACGATACACGGTGTAGAAATATGTGGAGCTGGGTTGGCTATATATGGTAGCAAAAGATTAGCAATAATCAATTCAAAGATGCAATGTTGAATAAACGCTCAACGACGGTATTGGCTGGTCCTAGGCTAGACCGGACTAGAGACGCGAGCCTAGAACACTAATGAGGTCACGGCATAGCATAACTAGCATCAATGAAGGATACTAAGTAGCTCTTGACAGCAAGATATAAGTGAAGATCACAACGGCGGTGAAGATAATGATGAAAACAACTCGCCAAGCAGGACATACAACAACTCTCTCTCCAACTTTCCTCTTGAAAAGTTTGAGCCAATTTTCTGATAAATTCTTTCAAAGAATGCTACTAACTCAAGCTTTCCAATGCAAAAAGAATCACTCAATTCCAGTTGATATGAGGAGTCAAAGAATTCTAAAACTGGCCTGAAAAATTGGAACAAGCTGTGTTCACGAACTTCAGAGGGCAAAAACACCTATTTAGAAGCCGATTTTGAGGTGTCAAATATTGAACTAGCTTCTGCAACTATTTAGATGCGCCTCGTCTCTAGCTTTAATTTGAGTACTCACGGAGTCAAAACGGACTTCGTATGAGAAAGATACACCTGTTTTACTGAACAGTGCGCAAAACAGATTCCAATCCGAATTCAGGTACGAGATTGATTCTAGATAGATCCGATTTTTTTTCCTCTCTTTTTTTTTCTCACGCTTTTTTCTTTTCTTCTCTCTCTTTTCTTTTTTTCTTTCCTTTTTCTCTCTTTTTTCTCTATCTTTTTTTCTCCCTCTTTCCAAGACAAACTGGATAAGATGCAGATTGGATCAGGCGAAGATGTGAATGACCTCAACTATGATTATGACAATGAACAGTGCGTAGCACGTGATGGAAATTAATGGATGGGACGGTGGACAGCGGAAGGGATAATGATGCAGCGGCGGCGTGACTAATGTGAACAGAACTCGAAACTCTAAAGGAACAAGATACTAAGACCAGCAACTCGACACGACGATGCAACCGATAATTCAATAATGCAAACAATGAAAAGAAACTGCAAAGGCTCAGACTGGCTTGGACAAAGGATGAATAGATCTAACTTTTTTTTTGTGGCTTTTTCGTGGACAATAGGTATGAAGAACAGACTCGATCTAAACTACGAAAAACTGGAAAATCTCACCGAGCAACCTGGAAATCTGATACCACTTGATAGAGGCGAGGGTGTCCCGATGTTTCGATGAGATGGTGGCTATCGTTTCTGTGGGAGTCGACCTTGACGATCCGACTACGATCGTGCGAGACGTCGCGCCTTAGCAATCGCTAAACCAACTTCCGAGGGTTATTGACCACGCCGGAGCACGATCAACCTGACCACGAGGGCCTGTTTCCTGCGAGCAAACGAAGAACAAGCAAGAAACTGAGATTGCAATCTGGATATTGCGAATATAAGATGAAAGCTTTATTGATCAAGGTGGGGTTCTGGACGCTTTGTCTGGTCGTTGAACACAAAGCGAACGCGAAGTTGCAGCTATGGCTAACTTTTAATCTAAACAAAACCCAAGGAAAAAGCTACTAGATGGATCTACTTATATAGGAGCAAGGGGTGGCGGCCAAGGAGGTGGGAGGATGTCCCAAGGCAGCCTAAAACTAACCCTAGGTCGTACAAGGCCAATGGGCCCAAGCGGAGGTGACGTAACACCTTTGGACTTGTAGTTTGACTCGGATTCTGCTGCAGCATCAGATTGTTTCGTCTATAACTCAACGCTCCGGACGGATTTTAAGGTGATTCCAATTGGGTTGGAAAATGCATGAAATCTATTTTCCAACAAAAAAAGAATCAACCAATTTGGAGTCCGTATGAAAAAGTTATAGACGTTTTGAGTCAGGTATGTCTGTGCAGTCCGAATCTGAGTCCGAACGTGAGAGACTTGGACTCTATCTTCTCTTGGGCCAAAAGTGACGTGAGAGAACTTTTTGAACAGCAGGTAAACATCTCTTTCTCCCTTATCTTCATATGTGGATTGTACAAATGTCCCATACACCTGCAATTAGACATGGCACAAAAGTTTGTGAAGTATTTTTGTCCTGGATAACATAAATATATTATTGAATAGTTTGCACTAGAAATCACCTGAGAAATATGCATGTATGCAATATTTTTGGTCTCATCCAAGGTAGTCATGTCCTCATGAGCTGATGCATTGTTTCGTCGCTATACTATGCTTTCACAACTTGACTTCAAAATATTTGGTTTGCAGACCATCAAAGATCAATATGTGCATGATGCTGATTTTAATGGTGTATTGCAGAATTGTAAAGAAGGGAGCACATGGAACAAGTTCGTCGTTAATGATGGATTTGTGTTTTGTGCTAACAAGCTATGCATTCCAGCTAGCTCTATTCGTCTTTTGTTGTTGCAGGAGGCGCATGGAGGGGGATTAATGGGACACTTTGGCGTGAAGAAGACGGAGGACGTACTTGCTACACATTTCTTTTGGACAAAGATGAGACGGGATGTTGAGCGTTTTATTGCTCGCTGCACTACATGTCAAAAAGCTAAGTCACGACTCAATCCTCATGGTTTATATATGCCTTTGCCTGTACCTAGTGTACCTTGGGAGGATATATCTATGGACTTTGTTTTAGGTTTACCTCGAACAAAGAAGGGGAAGGATAGCATATTTGTTGTCGTGGATAGGTTCTCGAAAATGGCACACTTTATACCATGTCATAAAAGCGATGATGCCGTTAATGTTGCTGATTTGTTCTTTCGTGAAATTATTCGCTTGCATGGTGTGCCCAATACTATTGTTTCAGATCGTGATACTAAATTTCTTAGCCACTTTCGGAGATGTTTATGGGCTAAGTTGGGGACTAAACTGCTTTTTAGTACTACTTGTCACCCCCAAACTGGTGGGCAAACTGAAGTAGTCAATAGAACATTGTCTACTATGCTTAGTGCTGTTTTGAAGAATAATAAGAAAATGTGGGAAGTATGCTTGCCTCATATTGAATTTGCTTATAATCGTTCATTGCATTCTACTACTAAGATGTGCCCTTTTGAAATTGTGTATGGTTTCCTCCCTCGTGCACCTATTGATTTGTTGCCTCTTCCATCTTCGGAGAAGGTTAATTTAGATGCTAAAGAACGTGCTGAATTGATTTAAAAAATGCATGAGTTAACTAAGGAAAACATTGAGCGTATGAATGCTAAATATAAACTTGCTGGAGATAAGGGTAGAAAACATGTTGTGTTTGCACCGGAGATCTTGTTTGGTTACATTTGCGTAAGGATAGGTTTCTAATTTGCGCAAATCAAAGCTAATGCCACGTCTTGATGGTCCATTTAAGGTGTTAGAGAAAATAAATGATAATGCATATAAACTTGAGCTGCACGCATGATAGAGGCAAAGGTGTCCCGTCTCTTCGATGAGATGTGGTTTTCGCTTTGGAGGAAGTCGACTTTGACGATCCGACTACTAACGCATGCGAGGACGTCGCGCCTTAGCAATCGCTAAACCAACTCCGAGAGGTTATTGACCACGCCGAGCACGATCAACCGACCACGAGGGTCTGCATTTCCTGCGAGCAAACGAAGAACAAGCAAGAAACTGAGATTGCAATCTGGATATTGCGAATATAAGATGAAAGCTTTATTGATCAAGGTGGGGTTCTGTGGACGCCTTTGTCCAGTCGTTGAACACAAACGGCACGCGAAGTTGCAGCTATGGCGAACTTTTAATCTAAACAAAACCCAAGGTCTAAACGGTGCCCTAAGGGCTGTATATATGGAGGAAGAGGGGGAATTTCGTGGCCCTTGGTGGAGGGGTCCAAATCAACCCTAACTCTTGTTTCCCACACATACGGACTCTAAAACAGCCTATACTTAAGTATTTCGAAATTACATGGGCCTGGCCCAATAATAAGGTGACGCAGCACCTAGAATAGCCTATGGACGAATATTATGAAGTGGCATCTTGTATATTTCGTCCAAGGCCTCATGCACTCATTAGGGTGGCTTCAAAGTCCTGGAATCATCACTTGTAACTCCGTTTTTTTCTCCTTATGCATGGCATTATCTCCATGCTTGTTCTTGCTCCAATGTCCATCCTTCTCCAAGCTAGGGCCTTCATTTGTAAGCAAAACAAATGTATCCAATTTAGGCAGCATCATATTCTCATGAACATTAGAATCATTACCAAGAAACGAAAGTACCGATAATTTAATTGGCGTCTTGTGAGCTCTAGTAATTGGTCCAATATATGTAGCAAGAGGGGCTGTGGGTGTAACAATGGTATTGATGTCCTCATCATCCTCCCCTTCTTGAAATGAAGTCGTCCTCGACGGAAGCTCATATTCCTCACCCAAATAAGGTTTCAAATCTGCAATGTTAAAAGTGGGACTAACCCCAAAATCTGCAGGCAGCTCAAGTTTATATGCATTATCATTTATTTTCTCTAACACCTTAAATGGACCATTAGCACGTGGCATTAGCTTTGATTTGCGCAAATTAGGAAACCTATCCTTACATAAATGTAACCAAACAAGATCTCCGGTGCAAAGACAACATGTTTTCTACCCTTATCTCCAACAAGTTTATATTTAGCATTCATACGCTCAATGTTTTCCTTAGTTATCTCATGCACTTTTAAAATCAATTCAGCACGTTCTTTAGCATCAAAATTAACCTTCTCCAAGATGGAAGAGGCAACAAATCAATAGGTGCACGAGGTAGGAAGCCATACACAATTTCAAAAGGGCACATCTTAGTAGTAGAATGCAATGAACGATTATAAGCAAATTCAATATGAGGCAAGCATTCTTCCCACATTTTCTTATTATTCTTCAAAACAGCCCTAAGCATAGTAGACAATGTTCTATTGACTACTTCAGTTTGTCCATCGGTTTGGGGTGACAAGTAGTACTAAAAAGCAGTTTAGTCCCCAACTTAGCCCATAAACATCTCCAAAAGTGGCTAAGAAATTTAGTATCACGATCTGAAACAATAGTATTTGGCACACCATGCAAGCGAATAATTTCACGAAAGAACAAATCAGCAACATTAACAATCATCATCGCTTTTATGACATGGTATAAAGTGTGCCATTTTAGAGAATCTATCCACGACAACAAATATGCTATCCTCCCTTCTTTGTTCGAGGTAAACCTAAAACAAAGTCCATAGATATATCCTCCCAAGGAACACTAGGCACAGAGCAAAGGCATATATAAACCATGAGGATTGAGTCGTGACTTAGCTTTTTGACATGTAGTGCAGCGAGCTACAAAACGCTCAACATCCCGTCTCATCTTTGGCCAAAAGAAATGTGTAGCAAGTATATCCTCCGTCTTCTTCACGCCAAAGTGTCCCATTAATCCTCCTCCATGCGCCTCCTGCAACAACAAAAGACGAACAGAGCTAGCAGGAATGCATAGCTTGTTAGCACGGAACACAAAACCATCATTAATAACGAACTTGTTCCATGTTCTTCCTTCTTTACAATTCTGCATTACATCTTTAAAATCAGTATCATGCACATATTGATCTTTGATGGTCTCCAAACCAAATATTTTGAAGTCAAGTTGTGAAAGCATAGTATAGCGACGAGACAAAGCATCGGCAATAACATTTTCTTTACCCTTCTTGTGTTTAATGACATAAGGGAAAGTCTCAATGAATTCAACCCATTTAGCATGTCTACGATTCAGTTTAGCTTGACTTTTAATATGTTTCAAAGATTCATGATCAGAATGTATAACAAATTCTTTGGGCCATAAATAATGTTGCCATGTCTCTAAAGTCCGAACAAGAGCATATAATTCTTTGTCATAAGTAGAATAGTTCAGACTAGGCCCACTCAATTTTTGAGAAAAGTATGCAACAGGTTTGCCATCTTGTAATAACACACCTCCTAATCCAATTCCACTAGCATCACATTCAAGCTCAAAAGTCTTATTAAAGTCGGGAAGTTGGAGTAAAGGAGCATGTGTCAACTTATCTTTCAATACCGTGAAGGCTTCTTCCATGCGGTACCCCAAACAAAAGGCACATCCTTCTTTGTAAGCTCATTGAGAGGTGCAGCAATGGTGCTAAAGTCTCTCACAAACGCCTATAGAAACCAGCGAGTCCAAGAAAACTCCTCACTTGTGTGACTGCGTTTTGGGCTGCGGCCAACTCTCAATAGCTTCAATCTTGGCTTTATCAACTTCAATTCCTGTGGAGTAACAACATAGCCAAGAAAAGATACTCGGTCGGTGCAAAAGGTGCACTTCCCAAGGTTACCAAACAAACGTGCATCACGAGAGCATTAAAAACAGCACGTAAATGTTCCAAATGTTCTTCCAAAGATTTGCTATAAATCAGTATATCATCAAAGTAAACTACCACAAATCGTCCAATGAAAGCACGTAAAACTTCGTTCATTAATCTCATGAAAGTACTAGGTGCATTAGTTAACCCAAAAGGCATGACTAACCACTCATATAATCCAAACTTAGTTTTAAATGCTGTTTTCCATTCATCTCCCAATTTCATACGAATTTGATGGTATCCACTCATAAATCAACTTTGGAGAATATTGTAGAGCCACTTAATTCATCAAGCATATCATCTAGCCTAGGAATAGGATGACGATAACGAATAGTAATATTATTAATGCCTCTACAATCAACACACATACATGACGTACCATCCTTTTTAGGCACTAGTATAATAGGAACAGCACAAGGACTAAGAGATTCGCGTATATAACCTTTGTCGAGCAGCTCACGTACTTGACGCATAATCTCCTGCGTCTCCTCCGGATTGGTGCGGTATGGTGCACGGTTGGGTAGCGATGCACCGGAATTAAGTCAATTTGATGCTCAATCCCTCGAATAGGTGGTAATCCGGTGGCACGTCTTGTGGGAAGACGTCGTGAACTCCTGCAAAATGTTAGTGACAACAGGGGCAAAGAGGAAGGCACGTCCTCGAATGAAAATAATGCCTCTTTGCACACAAAAGCATAGCAAACAGATTTGCTAGAATCTAGCTCATCAATATCAGATTTGGTGGCAAATAAACATGCACTTTTCAGTTTAATTTCAGAAGCAACATTAGATGGTTTATTATTAGGCTTCATTTGTTGCTCAAATTCTTTTGCCACAATCTGATTTTCACTCTTATTTTTCTCCTGTTTTGCTTTATTAGCTCTATTAATATCATCTTTCAAAATGGAATCAGAGTCATAGGAAGCAAAGTAATATTTTTATCCTGGTGAACAAGAGTATTGATTGTTTCTACCATGGTGTACAGAATTTTATCAAATTGCCATGGTCTACCAAGTAATAAGGAACATGCTTGCATAGGTACCACATCACAATCAACATAATCAGCATATGTAGAGATTTGAAATGCACACGAACAAGACGTGTTACCTTAATCTTGCCGCTGTTGTTGAACCATTGGATGTAGTAAGGATGTGGATGTGGTCTTGTGGTGAGAGAAAGCTTCTCCACCATATCCATGCTAGCCAAGTTGTTGCAGCTCCTCCATCTATGATGACGCTGAATAGAACGTTCCTTCACAACTCCCTTTGTATGGAACAAGTTATGCCTCTGATTTTGCTCAGCTTGTAACCTGCACACTCAAAACACGTTGAGCAACTAAACATTCATACCTGTCAAGATCTTCTTGGTGATGAGGACATCAATACCATTGTTACACCCACAGCCCCTCTTGCTACATATCTTGGACCAATTACTAGAGCTCAAGACGCCAATTAAATTATCGGTACTTTCGTTTCTTGGTAATGATTCTAATGTTCATGAGAATATGATGCTGCCTAAATTGGATACATTTGTTTTGCTTACAAATGAAGGCCCTAGCTTGGAGAAGGATGGACATTGGAGCAAGAACAAGCATGGAGATAATGCCATGCTAAGGGGAACAAGAACGGAGTTACAAGTGATGATTTCAGGACTTTGAAGCCACCATAATGGGTGCATGAAGCCTTGGACGAAATATACAAGATGCTACTTCATAAATGTCGTCCCGAGGCTATTCTAGGTGCTGCGCCACCTTATTAGTGGGCCAGGCCCATGTAATTTCGAAATACTTAAGTATAGGCTGTTTTAGAGTCCGTATGTGTGGGGAAACAAGAGTTAGGGTTGATTTGGACCCTCCACCAAGGGCCACGAAATTCCCCCTCTTCCTCCATATATACAGCCCTTAGGGCACCGTTTAGACCTTGGGTTTTGTTTAGATTAAAAGTTCGCCATAGCTGCAACTTCGCGTGCCGTTTGTGTTCAACGACTGACAAAGGCGTCCACAGAACCCCACCTTGATCAATAAAGCTTTCATCTTATATTCGCAATATCCAGATTGCAATCTCAGTTTCTTGCTTGTTCTTCGTTTGCTCGCAGGAAACAGGCCCTCGTGGTCAGGTTGATCGTGCTCCGGCGTGGTCAATAACCCTCGGAAGTTGGTTTAGCGATTGCTAAGGCGCGACGTCTCGCACGTTCGTAGTCGGATCGTCAAGGTCGACTCCCACAGAAACGATAGCCACCATCTCATCGAAACATCGGGACACCTTTGCCTCTATCAAGTGGTATCAGATTTCCGGGTTGCTCGGTGAGATTTTACAGTTTTTCGTAGTTTAGATCGAGTCTGTTCTTCATACCTATTGTCCACGAAAAAGCCACAAAAAAAATTAGGGTTAGTTCATCATATCCGAACCAATCTGAGCCTTTGCATAATCTTTTTAGGGTTTTGCTTTGTTGAATTTTGGTGCATCGTCGTGTCTAGTTGCTGGTCTTAGAGTCTAGTCTTTTAGAGTTTGAGTTCGGTCATAAGTTGTCACGCCGCCAACAAGCACCATCATCATCGCCCACCTACCTACCACCCGCTCCGAATCCGTGTCCATATACCACCACCGATCCATATCCATATACTACCACCGCTACCACCACCGCTGCCATATACCACCACCATATATCCACCACCAATCCGAGTTCCTTGCATATTAGGTTTGTTTTGAGATCCATCTAGTTTCCGATTTGTGTTTTCCTTGCGGAGTAGGTTTGGAAAAAAAAAAAATTTTCGTTTAGGCCCAAAATTTTCCAAAACGCACTTGTCGAAAAAATTTCGGCTATCCTATTTTTAGGTGTTTCTAAGCGTATTGAGACGATCGCCATTATAGAAAATTTTTTGACCCGCTTCAGTTTTTGGGTCAGGCGGTGAAAAAAAAAAATTTTGGGTGAAAAATTTCGTGCCCATCTGTCGGTTTGACGGGAAGAGTTTTGAGACACTCGCCATTATAGTGATTTTTCGCAAAAAAAAAAAAAAAAGCAAAAAAAAAAAAGCAAAAAAAAAAAAAAAAAAAAAAATTATTCCAGTGTGCTTTTCCGTTGTTTTCGTGCAGCGCCGTGATTTTGTTAGTGTTCTAGGCTCGCGTCTCTAGCACGGTCTAGCCTAGGACCAAAGACAAGATCTCGTCGTTGAGCGTTTATTCAACTTTGCATCTCTGAATTGATTATTGCTGACCCTTTTGCTACCATATTATAAGCCTTCCCAGCTCCACATACATCTACATCGTGCGTTTGACTCTCCACAGTAATCGCTCTTTCCAAGCTTTGAGAGTTTTGACTACATCGGTTGCCGATCACCGCTTTCTTCTTTGGTAAGAACTGGTAAGAATTTGAGATTTGCTTGACGGATTTGTGATTGTCCACCACACCACCACCACCACTTCCTAGTAGTCTGTCGAATCATATTCTTGTGTGTTTCTATTGCTGCTAACCATGGCAGGATCACAAGCCAGCGAGACCGACCGGGAGAACATGACAAACAAAGCGCTACATGATAAGTTTCAACAAATGATGAGTGGGCAGGTGGACGATGTGCTAAATAGATTTGAAGAGGCCATGGAGAAGATTGATGGCATTGAGAAGGCGTTGAAACAAAGCTCGATAACAAGTTTAATGAATTGCTCAAGGCGTCTACCACCACCACCACCGGCTGCACCTAACGCACCTCTACTACAACAACATGGACTACCTCCACATCATGAAACAGCCCTCCATGAGCTTCCCGTGTCCCTCTTCACTGGCCAAGCTCTTTGGTGTCTTTGTTGATATACAGGGCTCCTGCTGCTGCGGTGGGGGAGGATGATTATGTGAGAGCTTACGAGGATGAGGTTGATCAACATCAGACCTACGTGCAACCACCAGCACCACAACCACCAGGTCGTCCACATGCTAATAATGGCAATGTTCGGGCTCCCCTTCAGGTACGAGATCATGACCATCTCCCTAAACTGAAATTGAATATTCCACCATTTGAGGGTAGATATGTTCTGATATATATCTTACTTGGGAATTAGAAACTGAACAACGATTTACATGTTTACAATATCACGAGGAGAGACGTGTTCTGCTGCTGTTTGTGCTTTCACTAGCTTTGCATGTGTTTGGTGGTGCGAACATTGTAGATTATATCCTGTTCCAGCTACTTGGGCTGCTTTGAAAACTGCTATGCGTACTCGTTGGGTTCCACCATATTATCAGCGTGAATTACTTCAAAATTGCAGCGCTTAAGACAAGGAAAAATTCGGTAGAAGAATATTATCAGGAATTACAAAGCGGCTTGATTAGATGTGGTATTGTTGAGGAGAATGAAGCTATGCTTGCACGTTTTACGGGTGGATTAAATAGAGAGATTCAGACCATTCTAGACTACAAGGATTATAATAATATCACTCGATTATTCCATCTTGCTTGTAAAGCTGAGCGTGAAGTGCAGGATCGATGTGCCTTGGCGGACTAACTTTTCTCGCAGGTCGACCTTCATCATGGACACCACGTGCATCATCTACTTCCACACGTTCTACTACACGACACCTCCGTCGGCTGCCACCTCCAACCGTGATACAAGAAAGGCACAACCACCACTATCCGCCAAGAGCACACCTGTTGGGTCTACACAGAGCTCTTCTTCTTCCATGGCGTCAACAGGGCACACAAGTGATATTATTTGTCGTCGTTGTAAGGGAAGAGGACATTTTTTGAGAGAATGCCAATCTCAGCGTGTGATGATTGCTCACGAGGATGGTGGGTATGAGTCCGCTAGTGACTATGATGAAGAGACTTTGGCTCTTATTACACATGAAGAACACGGTGGAGATGATTACGATCCGAGATGCAATACATGGCTCTTGAAGATCTTGACGGTATGAATGTTTAGTTGCTCAACGTGTTTTGAGTGTGCAGGTTACACAAGCTGAGCAAAATCAGAGGCATAACTTGTTCCATACAAAGGGAGTTGTGAAGGAACGTTCTATTCAAGCGTCATCATAGATGGAGGGAGCTGCAACAACTTGGCTAGCATGGATATGGTGGAGAAGCTTTCTCTCACCACAAGACCACATCCACATCCTTACTACATCCAATGGTTCAACAACAGCGGCAAGGTTAAGGTAACACGTCTTGTTAGTGTGCATTTTAGTATCTCTACATATGCTGATTATGTTGATTGTGATGTGGTACCTATGCAAGCATGTTCCTTATTACTTGGTAGACCATGGCAATTTGATAAAATTCTGTACACCATGGTAGAAACAATCAGTATACTCTTGTTCACAAGGATAAAAATATTACTTTGCTTCCTATGACTCTGATTCCATTTTGAAAGATGATATTAATAGAGCTAATAAAGCAAAACAGGAGAAAATAAGAGTGAAAATCAGATTGTGGCAAAAGAATTTGAGCAACAAATGAAGCCTAATAATAAACCATCTAATGTTGCTTCTGAAATTAAACTGAAAAGTGCATGTTTATTTGCCACCAAATCTGATATTGATGAGCTAGATTCTAGCAAATCTGTTTGCTATGCTTTTGTGTGCAAAGAGGCATTATTTTCATTCGAGGACGTGCCTTCCTCTTTGCCCCGCTGTCACTAACATTTTGCGGGAGTTACGACGTCTTCCCACAAGGCGTGCCACCGGATTACCACCTATTCGAGGATTGAGCATCAAATTGACTTAATTCCGGTGCATCGCTACCCAACCGCGCACCATACCGTACCAATCCGGAGGAGACGAAGGAGATTATCGTCAAGCACAGGAGCTGCTCGACAAAGGTTATATACGCGAATCTCTTAGTCCTTGTGCTGTTCCTATTATACTAGTGCCTAAAAAGGATGGTACGTCGCGTATGTGTGTTGATTGTAGAGGCATTAATAATATTACTATTCGTTATCGTCATCCTATTCCTAGGCTAGATGATATGCTTGATGAATTGAGTGGCTCTACAATATTTTCCAAAGTTGATTTGCGTAGTGGATACCATCAAATTCGTATGAAATTGGGAGATGAATGGAAAACAGCATTTAAAACTAAGTTTGGATTATATGAGTGGTTAGTCATGCCTTTTGGGTTAACTAATGCACCTAGTACTTTCATGAGATTAATGAACGAAGTTTTACGTGCTTTCATTGGACGATTTGTGGTAGTTTACTTTGATGATATACTGATTTATAGCAAATCTTTGGAAGAACATTTGGAACATTTACGTGCTGTTTTTAATGCTCTACGTGATGCACGTTTGTTTGGTAACCTTGGGAAGTGCACCTTTTGCACCGACCGAGTATCTTTTCTTGGCTATGTTGTTACTCCACAGGAATTGAAGTTGATAAAGCCAAGATTGAAGCTATTGAGAGTTGGCCGCAGCCCAAAACGGTCACACAAGTGAGGAGTTTTCTTGGACTCGCTGGTTTCTATAGGCGTTTTGTGAGAGACTTTAGCACCATTGCTGCACCTCTCAATGAGCTTACAAAGAAGGATGTGCCTTTTGTTTGGGGTACCGCACAGGAAGAAGCCTTCACGGTATTGAAAGATAAGTTGACACATGCTCCTTTACTCCAACTTCCCGACTTTAATAAGACTTTTGAGCTTGAATGTGATGCTAGTGGAATTGGATTAGGAGGTGTGTTATTACAAGATGGCAAACCTGTTGCATACTTTTACGAAAAATTGAGTGGGCCTAGTCTGAACTATTCTACTTATGACAAAGAATTATATGCTCTTGTTAGGACTTTAGAGACATGGCAACATTATTTATGGCCCAAAGAATTTGTTATACATTCGATCATGAATCTTTGAAACATATTAAAAGTCAAGCTAAACTGAATCGTAGACATGCTAAATGGGTTGAATTCATTGAGACTTTCCTTATGTCATTAAACACAAGAAGGGTAAAGAAAATGTTATTCTTGATGCTTTGTCTAAATCGCTATACTATGCTTTCACAACTTGACTTCAAAATATTTGGTTTGGAGACCATCAAAGATCAATATGTGCATGATGCTGATTTTAAAGATGTAATGCAGAATTGTAAAGAACGAAGAACATGGAACAAGTTCGTTATTAATGATGGTTTTGTGTTCCGTGCTAACAAGCTATGCATTCCTGCTAGCTCTGTTAGTCTTTTGTTGTTGCAGGAGGCGATGGAGGAGGATTAATGGGACACTTTGGCGTCAAGAAGGCGGAGGATATACTTGCTACACATTTCTTTTGGCCAAAGATGAGACGGATGTTGAGCGTTTTGTTGCTCGCTGCACTACATGTCAAAAAGCTAAGTCACGACTCAATCCTCATGGTTTATATATGCCTTTGCTGTGCCTAGTGTTCCTTGGGAGGATATATCTATGGACTTTGTTTTAGGTTTACCTCGAACAAAGAAGGGAGGATAGCATATTTGTTGTCGTGGATAGATTCTCGAAAATGGCACACTTTATACCATGTCATAAAAGCGATGATGTTTGTTAATGTTGCTGATTTGTTCTTTCGTGAAATTATTCGCTTGCATGGTGTGCCAAATACTATTGTTTCAGATCGTGATACTAAATTTCTTAGCCACTTTTGGAGATGTTTATGGGCTAAGTTGGGGACTAAACTGCTTTTTAGTACTACTTGTCACCCCCAAACTGATGGACAAACTGAAGTAGTCAATAGAACATTGTCTACTATGCTTAGGGTTGTTTTGAAGAATAATAAGAAAATGTGGGAAGAATGCTTGTGATGCGGAGCATACCACGTTCATCCCCATGTACACTCCAACTACTCTCCAAGCCCCAAGAGGACATATGACGAGACCTCGACCATACGCCATAGGGCACAAGGTGAACTCACTCCTCTTGAACCGTCACTTTCCACATGTGAGACATGGCTACTACCTCATGCATGGACCTTGCATACACTCAGGTACAACCGAGGCGACCATGGAGGATCCAGGACCAAGGCCAAGCATGGAAGAGGAGAAGGAAGAAGAAGCCGGGAGCAAGCGGTACTCTTGCCCAGACCAGTGGTACTACCGCTTATCATCACAAGCGGCACTACCGCTCTACATCCACTCCACCTCCGCAAAGTCCGACAAACTTGAAGTTGAGCGGCTCCAGAGCGGTACTACCGCCCATCATAGCGGTACTACCGCTTGCAGCGCCTCAAGCGGTACTACCGCCCAAGGACCGGTACTACCGCCACATGCATGCCTGCATGTATTGGGCCGAGCCCGTGTGCCTTCGCCCCACTTACCCCTTCGTGGCTTAGCACTATATATACTCCTCCACCTCCTCCTAGTTAGGGTTAGCGTTGATTTAGCTCATTAGATAGAGCTTGGCTCATCCATACCGGATCTACTCCACGAGAGACCGAGGCCCCTCTTGGAGAAGATCCACCTTGGATTCAAGACCTCCCTTTGCGGAGAAGACCATCATCAAGACCTCCTCACGGAGAAGAACGGCTACCGTTTGTATCGTCCTTTGTTGACCTTGAATCATGTATCTCCCTTTGTGTTCTTTGATCTAGCATTTGTGTGACCGATTCCTTGTTGGTTGAGTGTTTTCCTCGTTCCTCCCGTGATTTCCTCGTGTTCTTCCGCTCATTCTTCGTGATTCCCCGTGAGGATCCGCTCCAACGTGAAAGATCGCCACGTGGGTTCCGCCCTACATCATCTATGGATCGAGCTTAGGTTGATCACGTTTTTGGAGCCCCTACCCCTCTTTTTCTAGCTTGATTTTGTTGATTTCGTCCTAAATCCGAAAATCCCCACCAAAAATAGCCCCAAATTTTTTGTGATTTGTTAGTTTTGATGATGTTTTGTTGATTTTGATCCATGGATTTGCTTGGTTTCGAGTGGATCTAGCATTTCCCCAAGTTTCCCACTTCCCATCCACGAAATCTCTCAATTTTGACCCCGAAATCATCCATTTCCGCCCCAAAATCGCGCCCTATCTAGATTTGCGAAAAATCGACACGAAGCGGTACTACCGCCCTTCCAAGCGGTACTACCGCTTAGCACCTCCAAGCGGTACTACCGCCCTTCCAAGCGGCACTACCGCCCCTCCCAGAGCCAGATTTTGCGAAAAAACCCGACACGAGCGGTACTACCGCCCGTTCCAAGCGGTACTACCGCTTACGAGCGGTACTACCGCCCTCCCGAGCGGTACTACCGCCCTACCCAGTTTCAGCGTTCCGAGTTTCACCGTTTTGTCCATAACTAATTCATCCGGAGTCCGATTTTGACGTTCTTTAGCTCGTTTTGAAGCTATTAACATCCCCCTTCCCACAAAAATACTACCATCACCATTTGACTCCATCAAATTTTGTGAACTTTGGCATCTTTGCCTAGGGCTTCCGCCACATCCTCCGCATAACCACCACCGACTTCCGCAACCTAACCAATTTTGTTCCCCATAGCATTAGTGGTTGCTTGAGTAGTGATTCGAGTCTCCTAAGGTGTTTCGGCTACTTAGGGACGATTGCTTCTTCATCAACCACCACCACCACTTCCACATAACCTTGCCCACCATACACTTCCGACAACCCAACTTAACCCAATAGTTGATTAAGCTTTTTCGAGTTGTGGCTTGTGTCTCCTAAGGTGTTTCGGCTACTTAGGGACGGCAACTTCAACTCCGACACGTGTATAGCCCATCATTCCACTTCCACATTGCCAAGTGCAAACCACCACCGCATTCCCGCTACCACCATTTGAAATTTGTCATTTGAGATTTTGAGTTCGCGGTTTTTCCGTTTCCTAAGGTGTTTCGGCTACTTAGGGACGAGTTTCTATCATCTTGGTATCTACATCAAGAACACCGCCACTCATCATCGCAAAGGACGGTAACCTCGACGACACCATTGTATATTCCCCTTGCAAATTGCATTGATAACCCCTAGCCCATTTTGCGTTACTTGCCTATCGAGACTAGCCATTTGAGTATTGCGGCAGCGTTACTTGTGCACATTAGTGATCATACCTTCCATTACATACCAGTGTAAGCAATATTCCTCCACCAAACTAGAGCATAACCAGTGAAAGAACCAACCATAACCATAACTTTTTACGTTCATCAAAATTATGGGAAGCAAATATATTATTATGTCTAACTCCCATTCAATATATAAAGGAGGTCTAAAAGCGGCCATTAAATGGTGGTATAGAAACATGAACCTGATCATGTGCATTTGGATGTTTGTGCACCTCTCGTGGCGGTTGTGGTATTTGCATAGGTGGTGGCATGTCTCCCTTGATCGACAAAGCCCATGAATTGACTCTGGATCTGTCATGATTAGTAGAACAAAACAAAATCAAAAATAATGTTCCTATAACTACTAGGGCGTGGTGGTAGCAGCTCACGATAAAGCAAATATCAATGTCTTACAAGTTCTTACCATGCGGTGATCGGCAACCAGCGGTGTCAAGTAACTCGAATATTGAGTAGCGATTGCCGGGGGCGTCATTATACAGTGTAGAAATATGTGGAGCTGGGTTGGCTATATATGGTAGCGAAGATTAGCAATAATCAATTCAAAGATGCAATGTTGAATAAGCATCACTTGCAGATCTTGTCTTTGGTCTAGGCTGAACCCGGACTAGAGGCATTAGAACACTAATGAGGTCACGGCATAGCATAACTAGCATCAATGAAGGATACTAAGTAGCTCTTGACAGCAAGATATAGTGAAGATCTGCTGGCGGTGAAGATAATGATGAAAAACAAGCTTAAGCAGGACATACAACAACTCTCTCTCAACTTTCCTCTTGAAAAGTTTGAGCCAATTTTCTGATAAATTCTTTCAAAGAATGCTACTAACAAGCTTTCCAATAAAAAGAATCACTCAATTCGAGTTGATATGAGAGTCAAAGAATTCTAAAACTGGCCTGAAAAATTGGAACAAGCTGTGTTCACGAACTTCAGAGGGCAAAAACACCTATTTAGAAGCCGATTTTGAGGTGTCAAATATTGAACTAGCTTCTGCAACTATTTAGATGCGCCTCGTCTCTAGCTTTAATTTGAGTACTCACGGAGTCAAAACGGACTTCGTATGAAAGATACACCTGTTTTACTGAACAGTGCATAAAACAGATTCAATCCGAATTCAGGTACGAGATTGATTCTAGATAGATCCGATTTTTTCCTCTCTTATTTTCTCACGCTTTTTCTTTTCTTCTCTCTCTTTTCTTTTTTTCTTTCCTTTTTTCTCTCTTTTTTTCTATCTTTCTCCCTCTTTCCAAGACAATGGATAAGATGCAGATTGGATCGGGCGAAGATGTGAATGACCTCAACTATGATTATGACAATGAGCGGTCGTGTACGTGATGAAATAATGGATGGGGACGGTGGACAGCGGAAGGGATAATGATGCAGCGGCGTGACTAATGTGAACGAACCGAAACTCTAAAGGAACAAGATACTAAGACCAGCACTCGACCACGGCGATGCACCGATAATTCAATAATGCAAACAATGAAAAAAGCGCAAAGGCTCGGTAAAAGCTTGGACAAAGGATGAATAGATCTAACTTTTTTTGTGGCTTTTAATGGACAATAGGTATGAAGAACAGACTCGATCTCTTCGAAAAAGCGGAAAATCTCACCGAGCAACACGAAATCGATACCACTTGATAGGCGAGGTGTCGATGTTTCGATGAGATGGTGGCTATCGTTTCGTAGAGTCGACCTTGTGATCCGACTACGATCGTGCGAGGAGCGTCGGCCTTAGCAATCGCTAAACCAACTTCGAGGTTATTGACCACGCGAACACGATCAACACGACCACGAGGCCTGTTTCCTGAGCAAGCGAAGAACAAGCAAGCTGAGATTGCAATCTGGATATTGCGAATATAAGATAAGCTTTATTGATCAAGGTGGGGTTACGTGGCGCCTTTATGCAGTGAATTGAACACAAGCGAAGTCTGCGAAGTTGCAGCTATGGCGAACTTTTAATCTAAACAAACCCAAGGAAAAAGCTACTAGATGGATCTACTTATATGGGAAGGGGTGGCGGCCAGGAGGTGGGAGGATGTCCCAAGGCAGCCTAAAACTAACCCTAGGTCGTACAAGGCCAATGGGCCCAAGCGGAGGTAACACCTTTGGACTTGTGGTTTGACTCGGATTCTGCTGCAGCATCAGATTGTTTCGTCTATAACTCAACGCTCGGACGGATTTTAAGGTGATTCAATTGGGTTGGAAAATGCATGAAATCTATTTTCCAACAAAAAGAATCAACCAATTTGGAGTCCGTATGAAAAAGTTATAGACGTTTTGAGTCAGGTATGTCTGTGCAGTCGAATCTGAGTCGAACGTGAGAGACTTGGACTCTATCTTCTCTTGGGCCAAAAGTGACGTGAGAAACTTTTTGAACAGCAGGTAAACATCTCTTTCTCCCTTATCTTCATATGTGGATTGTACAAATGTCCCATACACCTGCAATTAGACATGGCACAAAAGTTTGTGAGTATTTTGTCTGGATAACATAAATATATTATTGAATAGTTTGCTAGAAATCACTGAGAAATATGCATGTATGCAATATTTTGGTCTCATCAAGGTAGTCATGTCCTCATGAGCTGATGCATTGTTTATTAAGCTATACTATGCTTTCTACCCCCATGGTTCCATCAAGATGAAGATGACAGATGGATCTTGACACCTCACCTACAACACGCGATGCTCCAAAGGTAACATAGGTGATGGTCTTCTCTTGTCCCCTAGTGGACAATCTTGACATTGATTGCTCCCATGATGTGACCCACCTATTACCATGCTTCATGCTAGTGAAACTTCTTCATGCCTTGACTTACCTATTTATGATGAATATGATGATGAGCATGTTGAGTTGCCTAGTTGTGATGCCATGCTCCATAGGATATCATGTGAAAATTCTTTTGGTCACATCATATTTGACAATCCATTGAACTTGTCATATGCATGAGTGAGATCTCCCATATTGCATCTTCACAATCTCAACATAGTAACTATGCATGCCCCATTAAAATAAATCCCATTTGCACTTATGGCATAGATGGCAGATGATGGTCATAGGCTTTTGCTTCTCTTGTGATGATATTGCCATGCTTCCTTTACATGATTTGCAATTAGTCTACTATTCCATCCATGATCACATTGTCCCAAATATGCATTGTTTTGGATGTTGTCAATATTCTCCATGTGATGTTTCCATTCATGCTCATGAGGAGACCCCATAGTTTCCTCATACATATTAGGAGATTTTGATTCATCCATACTTTGCATGATTCACATAATTGCTTGCACCTTATGCATTCCATGAATAACAATGCTCTACATTTCTCATGATGCATTACACAATTTGAGTCTCCATTATGCTATACATAACAACAAACCTATCATGATGGATGACATGTTTCTATATCACATCTCATTTATTTGAGCATTGGATATTTTGTGCTAACACACATGCATGTGCGCATCATGATGGATGATGTGTAATATACCATACACACAATTTTTCCTTTGTCTTTGTTTTGTGTAGGTACTCATGCATACTCGTCAACTTCTCAATCCCAAGTTGTGGCGAGCTCTTGAAACAGCGATGACTTGGGATCCGTGGACTTTCATTCCCACCATTCCTTTGCGCAAGGACTACAGCATCTCTTCTCTTGCTCTCCACGGCTTTGGCTATTTACCACTTGTTACCTTATGCCCATTCTATCGTGTTCACTTTGCATGTTATGCTTGCTCCTATGCCTTTGCCATGCAATTGTGACCCTTGCTTGCATTTACCCATGATGCACCATTATGATACTCCTATGTGTATTTGCATGCTTGGTGGAGATCCTTGTTGCTTTGCCATGTTTATCATGTGCCCCATGCTATTGATGCTATTTGCTCATATCTTGCCTTCATGCTTGTGACATGTCATGTGAAGTATTCATGCACACTATTTGCACCCATGACATGATTGCCTTGATTCCTTATAGTACGTTGCATCTTTGCACTACTAGCTTGCTTCACTTGATTGATATGATTGCTTGCTATGTTGCATCACCCATGTTCCACTATTACTTGCTTTCTTGGGTTGATGACATATATGCTCATGCCTCTCACATGATATATCTTGATCATGGTCTCTTGTGTCCATTAGTTACCTCTCTCATATCCACTTGTATTGAGTGCAACCATACTATGCTTATTGATCTTGGAGACTTTGACATATTACTTGTGATGCATGCTTGTTTGATTGCACCTATTGCATTTGGTTGTTCTTGCATCATATGCCTCCATACTATGAACGCTCCTTGTACTTTCTTATGATGAGCATGATGCATACACTTGTTGAGTATCTTACCACACGAATGATAGGTTTTGCACTTCCTAACCTCATTTGTTTTTCAAGTGTTTGTCATGTTCTTTCATTTTGAAGGATTCACAAGGCGGTGCCGTTATCGACATATTGGATATGTGAAGACATACATGATGTCGACTCCAACATCTTTGGGAACTTTCTTGAGGTGAACTCCTTCCCTTTGAGCCATCCTCAAGTTTGCATATTGGATGGGTCACTCTTTCATTGTTGTTTCTTTCTTGTTGTCTACATGCTACATCTATTGGATGGAGGAGCAACATTGGAGATTGGCTCTTTGGACCTTCACATTGAGGCGCTCGCACTTATTGGATGCACCTTCGGTTTCCACTCTTTCCACAACATCGAGCATTGGTATACCAACACCTCCGTATTTGTTGATTGTGATCATACTCATGCTCGATGGACATATCATACTCACCACAAATTTGCGTCTTATGCATGGATTGACTCACATTATGATTACCTTGTTACATCTTGTATTCCCATGTCATCCATGATATATGAGCTTGTGCATTTCTTAGCAAATTTGTTGTGATCTTTCTTGATGGCATCTTCATACATAATGATCACATTGCCTATCATCAATTGCATGATATCATACACATGTTGAACATCCATTGCCATACTCATGCTATTGATAAACCATCTCTCTATGACATCATTTTGCACAATGGTAGAATTTGTCGCTTTGTGCACCATGCTTTGTTCCCAAGAATGCTTCACATGTCATTTTACATCATTTGGATAAGCATCTCATGCTTTGTCATGAACAATCTTGCCGCGGACTCATTCTTACATGATGGACACTTTGTGGGCGCTAACCATTGTATTTCGAGTGTCGTTTGTGTTTGCTCTCTTTGCATGTCTACCATCCGGCGACACCGTGGACTACTTGGATTAGCCATGTCTTCAACCGTCCAACTACAAGTCCGTCTCGACAACCGTTTCCATGGTGATGAGGATCACGATCCAGGTCGGATCTTTCCCAAGGAGGGAGATGATGCGGAGCATACCACGTTCATCCCCATGTACCTCAACTACTCTCAAGCCCCAAGAGGACATATGGCGAGACCTCGACCATCGCCATAGGGCACAGGTGAACTCACTCCTCTTGAACCGTCACTTTCCACATGTGAGACATGGCTACTACCTCATGCATGGACCTTGCATACACTCGAGGTACAAGCAGGCGACCATGGAGGATCAAGGACCAAGGCCAAGCATGGAAGAGGAGAAGGAAGAAGAAGAGTGAGGAGCAAGCGGTACTCTGCCCGGACCAGTACTAGCTTATCATCTGGCGGCACTCGCTCTACATCCACTCCACCTCCCATAAGTCAGACAAACTTGAGTTGAGCGGCTCGGCGGTACTACCGCCCATCATAGCGGTACTACGCTTGCGCGCCTCAAGCGGTACTACCGAAGGACCGTACTACCGCCATGCGTGCAGTGTATTGGGCGAGCCCGTGTGCCTCCCACTTACCCCTTGTGGCTTAGCACTATATACTCCTCCACCTCCTCCTAGTTAGGGTTAGCGTTGATTTAGCTCATTAGATGAGCTTGGCTCATCCATACGGATCTACTCCACGAGAGGCCGAGGCCCCTCTTGGAGAAGATCCACCTTGGATTCAAGACCTCCCTTTGCGGAAAGACCATCATCAAGACCTCCTCACGGAGAAAACGGCTACCGTTTGTATCGTCCTTTGTTGACCTTGAATCATGTATCTCCCTTTGTGTTCTTTGATCTAGCATTTGTGTGACCGATTCCTTGTTGGTTGAGTGTTTTCCTCGTTCCTCCCGTGATTTCCTCGTGTTCTTCGCTCATTCTTCGTGATTCCCGTAGGATCCGCTCCAACGTGAAAGATCGCCACGTGGGTTCCGCCCTACATCAGCTTGCCTCATATTGAATTTGCTTATAATCGTTCATTGCATTCTACAACTAAGATGTGCCCTTTTGAAATTGTGTATGGCTTCCTACCTCGTGCACCTATTGATTTGTTGCCTCTTCCATCTTGGAGAAGGTTAATTTTGATGCTAAAGAGCGTGCTGAATTGATTTTAAAATGCATGAGATAACTAAGGAAAACATTGGCGTATGAATGCTAAATATAAACTTCTGGAGATAAGGGTAGAAAACATGTTGTCTTTGCACTGGAGATCTTGTTTGGTTACATTTAGTAAGAGATAGGTTTCTAATTTAGCAAATCAAAGCTAATACCGCGTCTTGATGGTCCATTTAAGGTGTTAGAAAATAAATGATAATGCATATAAACTTGAGCTGCCTGCAGATTTTGGGGTTAGTCCACTTTTAACATTGCAGATTTGAAGCCTTATTTGGGTGAGAATATGAGCTTCGTCGAGGGCGACTTCATTTCAAGAAGGGAGGATGATGAGGACATCAATACCATTGTTACACCCACAGCCCTCTTGCTACATATCTTGGACCAATTACTAGAGCTCGCGCCAATTAAATTATCGGTACTTTCGTTTCTTGGTAATGATTCTAATGTTCATGAGAATATGATGCTGCCTAAATTGGATACATTTGTTTTGCTTACAAATGAAGGCCCTAGCTTGGAGAAGGATGGACATTGGGCAAGAACAAGCATGGAGATAATGCCATGCGCAAGGAACAAACGGAGTTACAAGTGATGATTTCAGGACTTTGAAGCCACCATAATGGGTGCATGAAGCCTTGGACGAAATATACAAGATGCTACTTCATAAATGTAGTCCGAGGCTATTCTAGGTCTCCGTCACCTTATTAGTGGGCAGGCCCATGTAATTTCGAAATACTTAAGTATAGGCTGTTTTAGAGTCAGTATGTGTGGGGAAACAAGAGTTAGGGTTGATTTGGGACCCCTCCACCAAGGCCACGAAATTCCCCCTTTCCTCCATATATACAGCCCTTAGGGACCGTTTAGACCTAGGGTTTTGTTTAGATTAAAGTTACGCCATAGCTGCAACTTGGCGTGCCGTTTGTGTTCAGCTGACGGACAAAGGCGTCCAGAACCCCACCTTGATCAATAAAGCTTTCATCTTATATTCGCAATATCCAGTTGCAATCTCAGTTTCTTGCTTGTTCTTCGTTTGCTCGCGGAAGCGAGGCCCTCGTGGTCAGTTGATCGTGCTCCGCGTGGTCATAACCCTCGGAAGTTGGTTTAGCGATTGCTAACGGGCGTCTCGCTGCGTTAATGGTCGGATCGTCAAAGTCGACTCCCACGAAGCGATAGCCACCATCTCCGAAACACGGGACACCTTTGCCTCTATCCCGGCGCCAATTGCGTCTCAAAATCAGAATCATCTCCACCGTGTTCTTCATGTGTAATAAGAGCCAAAATCTCTTCGTCATATAAACTAACCCCA
>JAHIAM010001698.1:0-58400 GCA_021605205.1 Aegilops longissima
GATTCTGAGTTTTGCATAAAGCAATTTTTCCCTCTGCAAAGGAATAAATTTGTTTAACTATCATGGTGGTTGTTAAACATTGAGAATGGTTGACAACATCCTCAATCCCAATTAAAAAGTACTCATTAAAACCCAATAACATTAATTAGAAGTAACATGATGAGATTCACATGATATTCAAGTACTAGATACTCGGGGCGTCCATAACCGGGGACACGGCTAATCATGATTAGTTTATACACTCTGCAGAGGTTTGCACACTTTTCCCCACAAGACTCGATCGCCTCCGTTTGGTTCTCGCACTACATGGTGTTTGAGAGGCGGATGGCCGAGACACAGTCTTCGAAGCACTAGCACCTTACATGTGGGTAGATCGTACCAACCTACATCCCCTACATCAGCTAGTCTACCGTAAGAGTTCGCACAACTTACTCAGCTATGCGAGCCCATAATGGCTTGTGGCTGCACACGGAAGTTTCTAGTTTGAATAATCTTATGATCCCTTTGAGCACTGGGTGGCGGTCCAGAAGAAATCTGAGCAAGTCTGATAGAAACCAGGTGCCTCAATCCACCCGGATGTGTGTTTAAGTTGCCACCTTAGATAAGCCATTAATTAACAATCTCACATCTGTCATGGATATTCACTCACCCAATCCACGTCTACTGGCATAGCATGGCATAATAAGCAAACGCAGAAGTAACTCCCAAGGTTTCATAAGTAAAACAGGTAATAGGTACTACCTCAATCTACTTCCCATCCCACAATTTAATTAGATCCTAAACATGCAAGTGTTTGAGGAATAGAACTAATGCATAAAACTGGGTAGTAGAAAAGGTATGATCAAGTGTTACTTGCCTTGCTGACGATCCGCGAAACCTAGAGACTCGAAGTAACAAGCGGCGCACTCCGGGTGATCTAACGCAGACAAACAACAAGCATACAATAAGTACTCATCTAATGCACAGGAAATCTCGGATAGAAGATCTAACCAGAAAATTCAACTTAAGAACCACGGTGCAAAAGAATCGAATCAAATAAAACAACGAAAGTCAAGCGTCAAAAGGAAGCGACTCGGTTCTAGCAATTTGAAACTAGGTCAAATTTTACAGTAGCAAAAATTTGTTTAAGTGGGTTAGTCGGAACGGCGGTTTGAAACGAAACTCCGGCGCTTGAATCACTGATTCCGATAAGCGGCGAGAAAATAAACTGATTCGAAGATTGGATCGAAATCGAAATCGGAAAATAACGGATTAAATCCGATTTAAAAGAAAAACGACGAGCGGTTAAGCGAGCGGACGTTCGTTAACAGAAACTAACCGCTGACGCGTTCGTTAGAACGAACGGATCGGTGAGCGTTCACTAATTAACTAAACCGGAAAAAATAAACCAATCTAGAGTTTAAAAAACCGAACAACGAAAGAAAACCGGACGGGTTTAAAAAAAAACAAAACCGGACCGGGGTGACACGGTGGCTACCTCCGCGAGGTCGCCAAGGGCTCCGGACTCCGCGGGTCGGGTGGGCTCGGTGGTGGCGGGTCGGCGACACAAGGCCTGGGTGGGGAGGAGGGGGGGGAGGCTTATAAGGAGGGAGGGGTGGGGTTGCTTGGGAGGGGCACGGCGGCGGCGAGGCCGAGCGGACTCGGTGGCGGTGGCGGCGGGACTCCTCCCAAGGGGAGCCCGAGGAGAGCGCGGGGTGGTTTGGCGGTTGGGCAGTGGGCCCTTAGCCCAAAGGGGCGTGGGTTTTTTTAAACGAAAACAATTAAAATAAATCTAAAGAACTCCAAACTAAAAAATAAATTTTCCCGACTCCTAAAAATGAGTCGAACAAAATGAGCTTTAATCTGGGGCCAAAATGCATATTTTTTTAAAATACTCATTTTTTCCCTAAAGCAAATAAACCTCGAAAAACCCAAAATTTGATTTATTTATTAAATCTTCATTTTTCCTAAATGTTGGGAAAGTCATATTATTCCCTCTCTTATTTTTTTATTGGAAAAATATTTGAAGATAAATAAATAAATCCAAATGATCCTATTTTCAAAATTTGAGAAAACCCAAATATGAAAATAACGAAATCTCCAACTCTCTCCGGGGTCCTTGAGTTGCGTGAAATTTTCTAGGATCTGGAGAATGCAAGAAAATATGATATGCATGATGACTTAATGTATAACATTCCAAATTGAAAATTTGGGATGTTACATATAAGTGAAGCAAAATAGCATTCTACAAATGGCGGTTGTCTAAGTAAAGAGAAACAGGCAATCCAAACTTCAAATGATATAAGTGAAGCACATGAAGCATTCTATAAAGCCATACTCAAAAGATATAAGTGAAGTGCAAAGAGCATTCTATAAATCAACCAAGGACCATCTCATACCAGCATGGTGCATAAAAGAAAAGTGAAAACTTAATGCAAAAGACGCTCCAAGATTTGCACATATCACATGAATGAAACGAATCCGAAAACATACCGATACTTGTTGAAGAAAGAGGGGATGCCTTCCGGGGCATCCCCAAGCTTAGACGCTCGAGTCTCCTTGAATATTTACTTAGGGTGCCTTGGGCATCCCCAAGCTTGAGCTCTTTCCTCTCTTCCTTCTTCTCACATCGAGACCTTCTCGATCATCGAACACTTCATCCACACAAAACTTCAACAAAAAACTCGGTAAGATCCGTTAGTATAATAAAGCAAATCACTACTCTAAGTACTGTTGAAAACCAATTCATATTTTGTTTTTTTATTGTGTCTACTGTAGTATAACTTTTTCATGGCTTAATCCACTGATATAATTTGATAGTTTCATCAAAACAAGCAAACTATGCATCAAAAACAGAATCTGTCAAAAACAGAACAGTCTGTAGCAATCTGAACATTCACCATACTTCTGATAGTTCAAAAATTCTGCCAAAATTAGGAAAAAAAAATTTGTATGGAAAAACATTGCAAAAATAATCGTAACCATTTGGCGTTCCAGTAAAAAATGTAAAATCGCGCACTACAGCCAAAGTTTCTGTCCTGCACCGCACAAACCAACAAGCATTGTAAACATCCTAAAGGCAAACCTTGGCACATTATTTTTATTTTCAAGCTTTATAAAAGCACACAAAAGAAATAAATAACTCTCTAAAACTTCCAGGTTGTCTCCCTGGCAGCGCTTTCTTTAAAGCCATTAAGCTACGCATATAGTGCTCAAGTAGTGGATCCACCCGGATCCCAAGGTATATCAAAGTCAATTTTAATTAGCAATGATTTGGCATTTAGTAGTGAGCACAAGGCAACATATATCAAGCAATGACGAAATCTAACTCTCTTCCTATGCATCAGCATGTCATAAAAGAACAATTCATGCACACATAGTAAAGGCCAATGCATAGTATAAACAGTTTCTTGCAATTTTATCGTGTTGGAAACATAGAGAGGTGGAGATATAGTTCCTCTCTCATAATAATTGAAAGTAGCAGCAGAAAGCACATGCATATTATATCTATCAAAATCATCATGTGCAACGGTAAGAGGCAACCCATCAATATAATCCTTAATAAGTGCAAACTTCTCTGATATAGTGTAGTTTGGAGAATTCAAAAAGATAATAGGACTATCATGTGTGGGTGCAATAGCAACAATTTCATGTTTAACATAAGGAACTATAGCAAATTCATCTCCATAATCATAATTCATATTGGCATCTTGGCCACAAGCATAGCAAGCATCATCAAAAAGGGATATTTCAAGAGAATCAATGGGATCATAACAATCATCATAGCAATCATCCTTCGGTAAGCACGAAGGGAAATTAAACAATGTATGGGTTGAAGAGTCACTCTCATTAGAAGGTGGGCACGGGTGATCAATCCGCTCTTCCTCCTTTTGTTCTTCGCTCTTCTCCTCATCTTTTTCATCCAATGAGCTAACAGTTTCATCAATTTCTTCTTCCATAGATTCCTGCAAAATATTAGTCTCTTCTTGGACAACGGAGTAGTCCTCAATATATGGTTCAACATAGGCATTAGAAGCATAATTATCATAGCAATATTTAAGTATGGGAAAATTTTCAGATTTGTAAAGAGTAGCACCATACTTTTCAATCAAAGAAGCAATTTCGTAAGCACCCTTAAAAGCAACAAATTCTTCAATTTGTTGAACATCATAATAACTATAAACACCTTTAGCATACGAAGATACGATTCCATTATCACTAAACTCACAGTTATAGGGAAGGTGTTTCTTAGGGTTTTTAGAACAACAAGTAAAATCGTATATTTCACATAAATTCCAAGCATAGCATTGCAAACGATGAATTTGACCCAGTAAAAGTTTCCCTTTTTCGGATATACGGTGTCGCACATAACAAGCATGCTCATCTAAATATTTGCCCTCAACTAAGCTTGTTGGGGTTTCATCACGAGCACATATGGATCGAAGATGATCCAAGTAATAAGCTTCAGTAGTGTGATAGATTTTGTGTGGTTCTTCAACCATTGGTATAGTAGGTACAACAAATTTTTTTGGTATTTTGCGTTTCCTACCCATAACTAAAGATAGAAAACAACTAAGAATAGAAAATAAAAATTACTTAGTGATAAAGCAAACAAGCACACACGAGAATATTCACCCCACGCTATTGCTCCCCGGCAACGGCGCCAGAAAAACGTCTTGATAACCCACAAGTATAGGGGATCGCAACAGTTTTCGATAAGTAAGAGTGTCGAACCCAACGAGGAGCAAAAGGTAGAACAAATATTCCCTCAAGTTCTATCGACCACCGATACAACTCTACGCACGCTTAACGTTCGCTTTACGTAGAACAAGTATGAAACTCGAAGTACTGTGTAGGTCTTTTTGGATAGGTTTGCAAGAAAATAAAGAGCACGTAAATAAAAACTAGGGGTTGTTAGATAAATAAGCAATAAAGTTAGTACAACGAGTGTGGAAAGGTGGCGATAGGAGTTGCGAAATTGTCCCTAAGCAATTGACTACTTTACTAGACCGATAGCAAGTTTTATGTGGGAGAGGCCACTCCTAGCATGTCATCCCTGACTTGGAATTCTATGCACTTATGATTGGAACTATTAGCAAGCATCCGCAACTACTAACATTCATTAAGGTAAAACCCAACCATAGCAATAATATATATTGGTCCCCCTCCAATCCCGTATGCATCAATTTAGGTTGAAGCTTCTGTCACTCTTGCCTCCAATACATAGTCCTATCAACATACAACTATCCCTATGGTGTGATCCACGCGCGCGCTCATATGATGGGCACCAAAGGACAACAACATAACCACAAGCAAATTAAATCGATCATACCAATTCATCAACCACCGATAGGACAACGAAAATCTACTCAGACAACATAGGATGGCAACAGATCATTGGATAATAATATGAAGCATAAAGCACCATGTTCAAGTAGAGGGTACAGTGGGTTGCGGGAGAGTGGACCGCTATAGATAGAGGGGGTAAGGTGATGGAGATGTTGGTGAAGATGGCGGAGGTGTTGGTGAAGATCGCGGTGATGATGATGGCCCGTGGCGTTCGGCTCCACGGAGCGAGGGAGAGAGAGCCCCCCTCCTTCTTCTTCTTCCTTGACCTTCTCCCTAGATGGGAGAAGGGTTTCCCCTCTGGTCCATGGCCTCCATGGTGTGGGAGGGGCGAGAGCCCCTCCGAGATTGGATCTGTCTCTCCGTCTCTCTCTGTTTCTGCGTTCTATTCTGCTGGCCTTTCACCGTTTCGTATATATATGGAGATCCGTAACTCCGATTGGATTGAAACCTTCGCCGTGATTTTTTTCCCAAAAATTAGCTTTCTTGCGGCCGAAGAAGGGCATCAACCGCCTTACGGGTGGCCCACGAGGGTCAGGGGCGCGCCCAGGGGGGCAGGCGCGCCCCCCTACATCGTGGCCACCTCGGGCACCGTCTCGCGTTGATTCTACTTCCGGAATTCTTCAAATATTCCACAAATATTCTCCGTCCGTTTTTATCCCGTTTGTATTCCGTTTGATATGGATATTCTGCGAAACATAAAACATGCAACAAACATGAACTAGCACTGGGCACTAGATCAATATGTTAGTCCCAAAAATAGTATAAAAAGTTGCCAAAAAGTATATGAAAGTTGTATAATATTTTTTTGACAGAATAAAGTTGTATAATATTGGCATGGAACAATAAAAAATTATAGATACGATAAACATCACTTATGGCTGAAGCAGCAGATGCAAAGCCTCTTGGTGGACGTCAATCGTATTCGCAATCTTGCCACCAAGAATGCCTTTGTTACACATGAAACCTGTCGGAGGTCATGGAAGAGTTTGACATTGCTCAGTGCTGAAGCAGATCTTCAAGACGATGGATTCACTAAAAGATTCAAGTTTGACTCCACTCCTCCAAGGAATACAGTCTTGCGTCGAACTCCGTCTCTTGAAGACTCTGATTGTTCCTCCTCCACTGCAACGGTGAATGCCAGAGTAATCGATGATCAAGATGATGCCACTTCACCTCCTCCAACTTCTGCAGCAGATCGACTTTGCACCAAGTTAAATCGCACCGCCAAACCCCGCGCCAACCCTACATCCTCTCCTACTCCTTACGGCAGCGAGTAGAGGCTCTATGTCTTCAAACCTTTTTGGTCCTTACTGACAAAAGGGGGAGAAACATATGAGTTGATAGTCTTCAAGCGGGTCCATATGGGCGGTTGCTTTATATTTTGCCTAGTGTTTACAACTCTCGCTTTTGATACAGTTGGTTCTTTGAGTTGTAACACTTAAACTTGATGGTCGTCTGCTACTTGTTTGCTATTCTGTGATGCGGTGATAAATTATGCATGTGCGATGATAAATTCTGCACTTAGTCATTTTGCAGACGTCCATTTCTCATTATGCATGTCATTATCCTTGTTATATCAAATCATGCATGATGAATTGTCTTCATAAGTTGAAGAGGATCTCCACAAGTACAACCTGCCATGTGCATTTGCATTCCAAAAGCAAATTACTTATATGCACATCTTCATGGGGAGCCTTTTGCTACTTACGAAGACAATACCTCTATCCTTTACAATTTCACATACTTTTATCCCCATTGAAAACTTCAACCAGTTTGTCATCAATCACCAAAAAGGGGGAGATTGTAAGTGCATCTAGTGCCACCCCTAGTTGGTTTTGGAGTATTGACGACAAACCTGGTTGAGGACTAATGTGTTTGTGAGAACTGCAGGATAACACGGTAGTAGTCCCTCATTGATTCGGTTTACCTACCGGAGATGACCCTAAAATGTATGAAGACATTGAGGGCGATGGTGGTATGTGAAGATATTCACATTGAAGACTATGACAAGAGAAGGCATTGCGTGAAGACTATGGGCGCGAACACCTAGTTGTTTCATTGTTTCCTTTTCTTCTTTGTTGAGTCGTAGGAACCACCGTCTTTGTTAAGTGGGGTCCCGATGAACAAAGTCGAGTGGTCAAGTGATGCTCAACCAAAATCCTATGTCTTTGAGCGAAGACAATGAGAGCAAATCTTATCCAGAGCCGGATGAGTCAGCTTTACTTGTAGCCCAAGTAAAGTTGCCGCGTGTGTTTGAAATCTGACCGTTGGAACACGTGTCAGTTCCTTAGTGACCCAGGGTCATTTAGGACAAATCAGGTCGGTTGCCTAGTGGCTATAAATAGCCCACCCCCTACACCATAAATTGGTGGCTGCTCAGAGTTAGTCCATGGCTTTTGTCGTTTGAGAGCAACCCACCTCCGAAGCTTTTGAGAGAGAGAAATCCTTACGAGGACAAAGCCCAAACACCCAGAGCCAAAGAGTGTTAGGCATCACTGAAGTCTTTCTGTCCGCGTGACCTGAAGACTTGTTACACATGAGGACTGTGAATCCTCCAGCCGGTTAGGTGTCGTGTTCTGAGCATCCAAGAGTCATTGTGGATCACCGGTGAACGAAGTCTGTGAAGGTTTGGAAGTCTACCATGAAGACTTACCAGAGTAAATGGGCGAGGAATGGGTGTCCTTAGCTCAAGGGGAATAAGGTGAAGACGCGGTCTTCTAAGTTAAATCTCAGCCTCCCTAACCAGACGTACAGTTGTCACAGCAACTGGAACTGGTCCAACAAATCCTGTGTCCTCAACAAGTGACTGGTTCTACCCTCTCCCTCTCTTTACTTACAGTTTGTCTTCATGAAGACATTGCTTGTTTGCTTTACCTATTTGTCTTCACTGTGTGACTTCTATCGTTGTTTGGCTTCATACCATCTTCCATCCTAATCCATACTACCTAGCTGCTATTAGTCTTCGCACTTTCACTTCATTGAATACTTGACTATGGCATACCTAGTGTAGTCTACATTCTGCTGCATATCAATAGGTTCATTTCTATTGTTTGTCTTCAAAACTTTCATGTTTTGAAGACTTTCATAAAAATCTCCTATTCACCCCCCCCCTCTAGTCGATAACTAGCACTTTCAATTGGTATCAGAGCAAGGTACTCCCTTGTTCTGTGTGATTCGGTTTAACCACCTGGAGTTTTAGCTATGTCGACTGCAGGGATAATCAAAGTCTCCGCTACTTGCCCCGTCTTTGATGGAGCTGAATATCCCTATTGGAATCAAAAGATGCGCATGCATCTTGAAGCCATTGATGTCGACCTCTGGTATGTTGTCAAGAATGGCGTTCCCAAGACTGGTGAAGGTGTCACCCCTGCTGATGTCAAGAAGTTCATTCAACTGGATTCTACTGCCAAGAACATCATCTGTGGTCATCGACCAAAGGGACAGTATGGCCGTGTGAGTGCTCTGGAAGCGTCGAAGCTAGTGCAGGGACCGGCTCTCCAAGGTCAACGGCGTCTCAACCCGGAGAGATCAAAGGATCGGTGTTCTTCGCAATCTCTTCAACCGCTGCAAGAGAAACGACAATGAGAATGTCCAGCTCACGTTTGATCGCCTCACTGACATCACAAATGAGCTTCGTGCTCTCAGCGCCACTGAGATTACTAAGCATGAAATCGTCAAGACACTACTAAGATCACTTGACAGCTCGTTCGACACCCTTGCCCTCATGATACAAGAACACCCTGACTTCAAGACACTCGATCCGTCTGATATACTTGAGAGGCTCAACACACATGAGTACCAGCTATCTGAGAAAAGAGATATCTATGGTCCCAACTACGGCCAAACTCGTGCTTCGAAAGCAAAAGCTGTTTCCTCATCTGAAGAAGAATCTGACTGCAGTTCTGATGATCCTGAAGACATTGGAAAGGAACTTGCTATGCTTGTGAAGAAGTTCCAGAAGTTCACTAAGAAAAAGGGCTTCAGAAATTCTTCACGATCCAGCTCAAGAAATGATGAAGCTTCCACTCATGACTACAAGAATAGAACATGTCACAAGTGCAAGAAACCTGGACACTACATCTCTGAGGGTCCACAGTGGGACAATGAGAACAACAACAAGAAGAAGAGCAAGGAATATGATTCTGATGACAAGGAGAAGAAGAAATCCTTAAAGTCTTCTTCCAAGTCCTCATCCAAGTCTTCATCTCATAAGAAGAGCTCATCTGGCAAGGCTCGTGCTTTTGTCGGCAAGGAGATGGATTCATAGGAGGAGTCTGCTTACGAGGAGGCGGAGGTGGAGTCCGAGGAGGAGTCCGGCCCCAGTGTTGCAAGTCCGGCTCTAGCTACAGCCCTCGTTGCCAAGTCCATCTTCAACCTTTGAAGACAACGGCTCCGCCACCTGCGCTTAAGCTAATGACAAGGACGACTCTGCTCCACCTCATTGCTTCATGGCACGTGGTGCCAAGGTAAAATCATGCGATGCTTACTTTCAAACATCTAGTGAAGATGACTCTGATTGTGAATCAAACCCAGCTACAAAACACTTGCTAAAATTGCATGGGAACAACAGAAAGCTATGGAACATACTCAAAAACTGTTAGATAAAAGCGATGACCTATTGGACGGTGAAATGACCCGTTCTCAGTCCTTAATTGAAGACGTAAAAAATCTTCATGTTAAGTACCAGGAACTTGAAAGTCGTCATGAAACTCTCTCAACAACTCATGAAAAGCTCTCCTATGATTATCTTCAAAGGAAGCAAAAGCTTGAGAAAGTGAGAGCGACTCATGAAGATCTTCAATAAGAGAATGAGTCACTTCGCGCTCAACAGATCAGTTCCGCTCAGGAAGGATTTGAACCACCATGTCTAAAATGCCTTGAGCGTGATAATGCTACTTCTGTTGCTGAATGTTCTACTGCTACTACTATTGCAATATCTTCAACTGCTGATGTGGTAACTAAGCCCTCTGCTGAGGATACCACTACTATTGCTGATAAAAATGCTAGGTTGAAGACATTGCTTGAAACAGGGATGTACAAAAGTCTCAAAGGGCATCAGACATTGTGCGATGTCCTCAAAAAGCATATTCTGAACCGAAACCCTAGGAAAGAGGGTGTTGGGTTCGAGAGGAAAATGAATGTTGATGGCTCCTCTTTGGAAGCTTTGAGCGGTACCCAAAACCACATGGGTTGTTGCAAAGGAACCTTCGATGGATCCATTCACCTTATCCGCTTCACTGTGCTAACCCTATTATCATTGATGAATCCTTTGATGCAAACTATAAACTGTTTAAGAATCGAGAATGGTGAAGTGTTTGCGGTATATTGGTACTAAGCTGCAGGAATGGGCCACCTATGAAGAAGATCTGGGTTCCCAAAAGTTGTCTTGAGAATCTTCTGTGAATGTCATCATGACACCACAGGAAGAACAAAAATCCTAGAGCAAAGGCTTCATATGGCCCAAAGGCTTCATCTGACGAGAGGACTCACAGAGTCACCCTAACGCCAATGTTTTGCAGGGAAACCATACTCAGACTTATGAATATGAGCATGTTTCTTCAAACCGCTATGTTCATAAGACTAAGAACTTTTCTGCTTATTCATATGAGTATCATTCATCTCCTGCAAGGCTATTTGCTAGGGCTCCAAAGCCGAAGTTCTCAGATGCTGCACTTAGACTCATTGCTTATAAGCCACCCCTGAAGATGTGGGTGGTTAAGAAGAATTAACTTTCTTTTGTAGGGAAAGGTCTCCAGCCAGAAATCAAAGGCATCTGATGCTATTGCTGGGGACCTAAAACATCTTCTTGTATGCAAGATCAAACGCCCAAATGGTCTCACTATGTATTTTGTTCTGAATCGTTTGCCAATCATCCTATCGGTCCTAATCTTGATCTGAGCTTTGATAATCCTCTTGCCAGTAAAATCTTTATGCTTCCCAATACTCTTGGTGAAGCCTATCCCCTAACTGCATCTTGTAGGGTATGACATCTCATGCTTGAGAATGGATTATGGACAGCGGATGCACTAATCATATATTTGGTGATCGAAGTCTTCTCATGGACTCAACCTTACGTCCATCGACAAGAGTCACATCACATTCTTGACCTTTGGTAAAAGCAAGGTATTGGGTCTAGGTAGAGTTGCAATCTCAAAGGATCAGCACATGGATAAAGTGATGCTTGTTGAATCCCTTGGTTTCAACTTAATGTCTATCTCAATGCTTTGTGACTTGAACATGATTGTGATATTTGGAAAATATCGTTGCCTTGTACTTATGGAATCTGACAAGTTTCTAGTCTTTGAAGGGTACCGGAAAGATGATCTATACATGGTAGATTTCTCAGCAGGGCCACAGCTCGCCGTATGCCTTCTTGCAAAAGCTTCAGAGTGCTATCTCTGGCATCGGAGGCTAGGGCATGCTGGCATGAGGAACTTACACACTCTCGCAAAGAAGAAGCATGTCATAGGCATCAAGGGCGTCAAGTTCAAGAAGGATCACTTGTGTGGTGCCTGCGAAGCTGGAAAGATGACTAGGGCCAAGCATCCCTCGAAGACAATCATGATGACATCTCAACCCTTCGAGCTGCTACACATGGACTTATTTGGCCCTACTCACTACTCTACTCTCATTACAACTACTTGTCTCTATGGCTTCGTCATTATTGATGATTATTCAAGATATACATGGGTTCACATAATTCTCTACAAGACTGAAGTGCAGGATGTCTTCAGACGCTTCGCCAACCATGCCATGAACAACTATGGCGTCAAGATCAAGCATATCAGGAGTGACAACGGCACAGAGTTCAAGAACACCGGCCTCGATCTGTACTTGGATACATTAGGCATCACTCATGAGTTCTCAGCTCCGTACACCCCTCAGCAAAATGGCATCGTGGAGTGCAAGAACAAAACACTCATTGAGATGGCTCGGATGGTGCTCGATGAATACAAGACACCCAGAAAGTTCTGGCCTGAAGCTATTGAAACTGCATGCCATGTCATCAACTGTGTTTATCTTCACAATCTTCTGAAGAGAACATCCTATGAACTCCTCACTGGTAAGAAGCCAAATGTCAGTTACTTCAGGGTATTTGGTGCTAGGTGCTGGATCAAGGATCCACATCACACTTCAAAATTTGCACCAAAAGCACATGAAGGTTTTATGCTTGGTTACGGAAAGGATTCGCACTCCTCTGAGGCTTCAACCTCTTTCACTATAAAGTGGTTGAAAGCTGTGGATGTCTTGACTCGATGAGACTAACGGCTCGCAAAGAGAGCACCTGCCAAATGTGCTAGATGAAGTTCCACCCAGTGAATCCATCAAGCTAATGGGAACTGGAGAAATCATACCGCCTGAAGCACATCCTGAAGAGGAACTTATCATTTCTGCACCTAATCAACCCGAAGACAATGCTCAACACGAAGACAATCCTCCTAACGATGACAATGATCAACAAGAGCAAAATCTTCGTCAAATTCATCCTCGAGTTGCAAATGAAGTACAGATTGAGAAGATAATTGATAGCATCAATGTGCCTGGTCCACTCACTCTTTCAAGAGCAACACAGCTAGCAAATTTCTGTAGGCACTTTGCATTTGTCTCAGTATCTGAACCCAAGAAAGTTGCTGAAGCCTTCATGGAACCTGAATGGATTCAAGCTATGCAAGAAGAACTTCAACAGTTCAAGATGAACAATGTCCGGGAACTTGTCAAGCGTCCTGACCCCCGCAAGCACAACATAATAGGCACAAAAATGGATATATTGCAACAAACAAGATGAGCATGGTCAAGTTGTCAGAAACAAAGCTAGTCTCGTTGCTCAAGGATACACTCAAATTGAAGGGATTGACTTCGATGAAACATTTGCTCCTGTGGCTAGGCTTGAAGCTATTCGCATATTGCTAGCCTATGCTAACCATCACAACATCTTGCTGTATCAAATGGATGTGAAGAGTGCATTTCTCAACGGCAAGATTGAAGAAGTGTAGGTTGCACATCCTCCCGGCTTTAAAGATCTAAAACATCTTGATATGGTGTACAATCTAAACAAGGCACTGTATGGCCTCGAACAAGCCCCTCGCGCTTGGTATGGCACGCTCAAAGACTTCGTGAAGAGCAAAGGCTTCAAACCTGGTTCTCTGGATCGCACACTCTTCAGGAAGACATACGATGGTGAACTGTTTGTGTGCCAAATATACGTGGATGACATTATCTTCGGCTGCACCAACCAGAAATACAGTGATGAATTTGGACACATGATGCAAGAGCAATATCAGATGTCCATGATGGGTGAGCAGAAATTCTTCCTTGGTCTTCAAATTTGTCAGCAAAGAAATGGCATCTTCATATCTCAAGAGAAATACCTCAAAGATTGTCTGAAGAAGTTTGGAATGCAAGACTGCAAAGGTTACATGATGCCAATGCCAACCAAGAGTAAATGCGGGTCCGGCGCCAATGGTAAAGAGTTCGATCAAAAGGTATATCGCTCCATGATTGGTTCTTTACTTTATTTATGTGCATCTAGGCCAGATATTATGCTTAGTGTTTGCATGTGTGCTCGATTCTGAGCAGCACCAAAGGAATCACATCACTTAGCTGTGAAGCGAATTCTTCGATATTTGGCTTACAGCCCAACATTAGGATTATGGTATCCAAAGGGCTCAGAGTTTGATCTAGTTGGATTCTCGGATGCTGATTATGCTGGTGACAAGGTGGATCGCAAGTCTACATCAGGCGCATGTCACTTTCTGGGACGATCACTTGTCTGTTGGTCTTCAAAGAAGCAGAACTGTGTATCACTCTCCACTACTGAATTTGAATATATTGCTGCTGGATCTTGCTGCACTCAGCTTCTATGGATGAAGCAAACACTCAAGGACTATGGCATCCATCTGAAAAAAGTACCACTCTACTGCGACATCGAAAGCGCCATCAAGATTGCCAACAACCCAGTTCAGCACTCGAAGACAAAGTATATTGAAATTCGTCATCACTTTCTCAGAGATCATGTCATGAAGGAAGATATTGATATCATACACGTCAGCAGTGAAGATCAACTGGCTGATATCTTCACAAAGCCCTTGGATGAAAAGGTTTTGCAAGTTGCGGTGTGAGCTAAATATCTTGGAATCCTCAAATGTCCTGTGATCAGGCACACATCCTAACACTTATGCATGATGATGACTTAGATGTGCAACACACGAAGTAAAGTATATCTTCAATCAAGGAAGGCTTACATTCTAAGTGTGAATACATTAACGCGGAATTTGACTTCGGAGCGCCACGATAATTGTGCGTCGTGTCTGGGTCTAGTACTTCCTATACGGTGGGTAACGCCACCACCAAATTCTTCTGTTTGAAGTTTTTTTCTCATGGCGTTACATTTGCTATGTCTTCGCATTTGGTTTGTGTTCAATTTCAACTTGTCTTCATGATTATCTTCACTGTGTTGATTTGGTTGCATTCTGATATATACATATATTAGTGCTCTGTCCTCTACAGCATTCACTTATAGCTATGTCTTCTCGTTTGAATCTTTTGAACTAACTGAATGTGATCGGAACCTAACCTCTATATGCTTTCTACCTCAAACTCTATCTATCCAAATGATGTGCATTCTGTTGAAACTGTCGAATGTCTTCTCTGCGTCCTTGTCAGCAAAAGATACGGAGACAAACATTAAAGCTGTTTTAAATGTTCAATTCTTATTGCCTGATACCCGGAGAAGCCGGAACGACCATCCGACAGTCCAGGCGGGCGTGGGAACATGGGACACTCCCAATGTGTTGCATGTTTGCCACGTGTCCCTCAGATGTGAACCACCAGGGGCACCTGCGTAATTGCGCTGTGCCGTCCCTTTCCCTATAAATACCCGTCCAATCGCAGTCAAAATCCTTCTTCCACCTCTCCACCTCGACAAACCCTAGCGCCACCGCTAGCTCTCGACGACGCCGGGGACGAAGCGCTTAGATGCCGCGACCTCTCTGACGCCGTCTTCACGCCGGCCGCGGACATCGTCTTCTCCGCCGCCGCCGTAGGTGTCCTCCGTCGCCAAGTTAGGGCACACAAGATCAAACTGCTCGGCTTCATCTTCTACTCCGTCTAGCAGTTCATTGTGTAGTAAATTAAAACGCTCTTTTTACCGTCTTTTTGATCCTATAGATTCATCCTTTTTTACCAAAAGTGGTTTCTGCCTCCACAAATTTGGATCTATCCTATCTGCATCTCATATAATGCCTAGTATATTCACTTATGCTTCACACATAGTTAGATTCCTCACTTGTACTTATTCTTGGATTCGTACAAATATGGAACCAACTCTCAACATATAAGTGAATGTCTTCGCGCTATGAGGTCAATGTCTTCTAAACTGATTTATCTTCAAAATCTTTTGAGAATGCATATGACCTCTTCCCCTTCCCTCGCATCTCTAATGCTGTCACAGGTACATGTCCGTGGGAGAATCCCTTGGTTCTCATAGTCTGCATTCATTTGCAGAATCCTTACAACATCACATCAACTCTCCCGAAGCCAGTTCCTGTCTAACCAGCAGACGAAAGCCTTTGACAGTGTTGAAGCCACTTCATGGCAACAGAGAAGTCTGCAAGGAAGGGTGGTAGACAGCGCCGTGGGAACACCTCAAGAGATTTGCCTCCTGACCTCTATGAGTTGTACAAGACAGATCCTGAGGAGGACTACAATCAGCGAAAAACCCGAATCCAATGGATTCGAAGATATGGGGCAGAACAATGGTACAAGTATAGGTTCGTGACCTAGGAATATGCTGAGAAGAATGCCATCAAGCGACCATGGGGAGACATTTTGTACAAAAATCTTCCACCCAGGTCCAGAGCTGAAGCCATTGAACAAGGCTTCTACCCTTGCATGGTCCGTGGACCACAGCCTGCAGATGCCGACCCATCTTCATTGCTATGGTGTCGTGACGACAATTTGTTCAAGCGCAACTTCCAGTTTGCCAAGAACTCTGCCAAAGAAAACAAGAAGTCACGGGGATTAGACTTCAATCCAGGCCCCTCTGCTCCTCGTGCCGGTGGCACACGCGAAGCTGAACCCAATCTTGTTGGGCCCTTCTATAACCTAGAAGGTCTCATCACTCACATTATGGTTCAAGGGACAGCCGTGGATGAGCCTGGAGACGAAGCCTTCCCCTGCACCAACAGCTTCACGAGTGAACCTCTGGCCACTGCTTCTCTTGCACCAATTGTGCAGTCTGAAGATCTCTCACGCATCTCCAAGTCTGAGAAGAAGAAAAGAAGCCTATGCACTCCACTGGTCCAGCTCTGACCCCTGCTGCTGTTCTGAGGAACGAGAATGACGCCATTGATCTGTCAAGTGACGACGATCTTGCTGATGACGCTCTTGAGCAGCTGATAAAGATCAAGCAAGAGGCAGAAATCTTCAATGATTTGCCTCTCTTTGACATGGAAGTATTGAACAACTTCATTGATGAGTGGTTTGACACCCCCAATCTCAGCTTTGACGATCCGCAACTTCCAATTGGCCTAAGCGTCTCCTTCCATGGAGCCATTGCTCCTGAGCTGGCTCTTGCTCAAAAAATTGTTGAGCTGAAGCATAAGATCGATTATGAAAAGGCTCAGTCCAAGAAGCATGTGGCCAATCTCAGCATGGCAGACGTACAGAACTTCAAGGTCATGCTGCATGAGCTCAAGGAAGCGTTTCACAAGAAACGTGATGAAGCCAAAGGTTCTCGTGAGCGCATGAAGATTCTTGCTGCCAAGTGTGTTCAAGCTTACAATGAAGCTGAGAAGCGCAAGGCACTTGGGCATCCTGGCATCAACCCTAAGATGGCTGCCAAGCAGAAGAAGAAGCCATCTGTGGACCAAACTGAACCATCGGTAGGGAAGAACCTCGCATTGTCTTCCCGGCCGAAGATGATGAGCGTGAAGCCTAAGGTCCCCCAGTGGCTTGAGCTTCGAAGACAAGGGCAGCTGAAGCCAAGGCGAAAGCGCAAGACCAAGAACACCACCGATGATGCTCCACCCACCAAGAAGCGCAAGACCAAGAAGAGATCGGGATGCTCCCACAGGCCCCTTGTAGTCGAGCCGATTTACATTGCTTGTCTGAATCTGCACAACAAGAATGTCGAATGATAGTTCATGAGCCTGCTTTCACAGAGGCTCCTGAAGCTGAAGACATTCCAGCTGTTGACCCCACCGCAGCTGAAGACATTAGTCATCATGACAATGTTGAAGATGATGAAGTCCTTCTTCAGATCGAGCACAACGTGGTATCATCGCCTGTTCTTATGAAGAGCGAACTAATCAGCATTGGTCATCCATTGACGCCAACTGCTCAGGATGACTCATGGGCTGATCACCCACAAGACTCCCCTCGTCAAGAAGAAACACCTGTTACTCCCACAACTCAAGTCACCACTCCAGTGATTAAAGATGAAGACTTTGTGGCCCAACCAACTCCATCTCCACAAGCGTCGCCAGCATTTTGCAGGCTTCGCAAAGGACCAAGGCCACAGGTCACTCCGTCAAGTGTTCTAGAAGGAGAAGAGCGCCAATCCGTTTTACGCCAAGTCTTTCCTGAAGCCTCTCCAACTGTGAACAACCCCGAGACTGAAGCCAATATGGCTGAAGATATTCCGGCTGCATCAGCCGATGACTAAGAAGAACCAAGAGAATAAGAAGAGCGTGTTGCAACACCCCCTACCAACCAAGTTGTTCTCGAGGAGAGCGTGTCTTACCCTCCAGCTACTCAAGTGGAGGTTAACAACATTGTGCGCCACCAACACCAACATGAAGCCAATGGCGTTGTCATGGCTGAAGCTAATGTAACACACGAAGTCAATGTGGTGCTGAAGTGATACTTTTGAAGTCAATGCTGCACCGATGCCAATCTGCAGCTGAAGTCACACCTCGCCATCATCCATCGCTCTGTACCACCTCCCGGGCCACATACTATTGAGCAAGCATACAACTATGGTCACTGGTCTTTGTCGGATGGCCTATTCAGTTCCTCCTCCTGCTGTTGGTGCGCAATTTGACTATCATGTCGCGACAGCCCACAGTCCGAAGCCAAAGCCAAGACGCCCAGGTTTCAGTCATCGCCACTTCACGGGGTCCTTCAATGCAAATGGCTTCATTGTGCACAACACCTTCTTTGATAGCGCCAAGAACCCTATTCCAAGCCAAGGATTTCATCGGATCGGTTCTCGAGCTATCAGCATGTGATTATTATTCATGTGTTCTTTATGATCGGTAGCATCTTTCCTCATATCGTCTTGGTGTGAAGCCATTGCTAGATTGCCATGCCTTGAAGAAGCCCTTGACTGCTTCCGTGATGCTGGCTTGCTAAACTTTGTGACTGATAAGGAGCATTGGAATGAAGAACTTCTGCTTCAATTTTATGCTACCCTCCACATTCGCGGATACAACAGGGATCCGAAGACTTGGGTCCTTGAGTGGATGACAGGCAATGTCCATCATGAAGCCAAAGCTTTTAACATCATTGAGCTAACCGGCCTGCCCACTCTAGGAGAATTATATGAACCAGGTTGTCAGCTTCACCGCAATGCTCTGGAGAGTATCTTCCACAAGCCAGAGCCCAACATGAGCCAAATGCTGAGCATGATGAAGCCTCTGCCACATGACGCTGATTACCCAAAGGAGTTCTTTGTCGAAGATCTAGAGTATCTGCCACGCACTATTTATCACAACATCAGGCGAACTATATGGCCTGTCAAAGGACATTCTTCAGCAGCAAAACTTGAAGGCGCAATGAAGACCTTGGTCTTTTATATCTTCAACGACATCACCTTCAATGCTCAAGACTTCTTTATCAGGCAGCTGGCTGCATCAGGCTCTGATCTCTTCGGACTGAAGTTCTACGCTCCGTGGGTCATGCGCCTCATCAAGCTACACTCAGTTGTCAACTATCAACCCTCTGCCGCAACCATCGATCTTTTCGCGAGAGGTTGATATGTCAGTTGAAGCCATATACCCAGAGCCCACCAAGGAGCCTGTTTGTCTTCACAATGCTGATCACCAAAGCTTTCACGCAACCCATTGAAGGAGTCCAGGCAGTCACTTGTGTTTATCCTTTGGCTGGCAATACATGCTTACCTCACCGTGCTCAAACTGAAGCCACTGAAAGCACTATTGCTCAAAGGCCTGGGAAGCGATCTCGTGTTCTCAATGACCGAGAACTTCTCATTGCCCTGCATCAGAAACAGGATAATCATCACTTCTGGCTGAAGCGGCAGATGCAAAGCCTCTTGGTGGATGTCAATCGTATTCGCAATCTTGCCACCAAGAATGCCTTTGTTACACATGAAACCAGTCGGAGGTCATGGAAGAGTTTGACATTGCTCAGTGCTGAAGCAGATCTTCAAGACGCTGGCTTCACTGAAAGATTCAAGTTTGACTCCACTCCTCCAAGGAATGCTGTCTTGCATCGAACTCCGTCTCTTGAAGACTCTGATTATTCCTCCTCCACTTCAACCGTGAATGCCAGAGTAATCGATGATCAAGATGATGCCACTTCACCTCCTCCAACTTTAGCGCGCATCGACCTTTGCACCAAGTTAAATCGCACCGCCAAACCCGACGCCGACCCTGCATCCTCTCCTACTCCTTACGGGAGCAGTAGAGGCTCTATGTCTTCAAACCTTTTTGGTCCTTACTGACATAAGGGGGAGAAGCATATGAGTTGATAGTCTTCAAGCGGGTCCATATGTGTGGTTGCTTTATATTTTGCCTAGTGTTTACAACTCTCGCTTTTGATACAGTTGGTTCTTTGAGTTGTAACACTTAAACTTGATGGTCGTCTGCTACTTGTTTGCTATTCTATGATGCGATGATAAATTCCGCATGTGCGATGATAAATTCCGCACTTAGTCATTTTGCAGACGTCCATTTCTCGTTATGCATGTCGTTATCCTTGTTATATCAAATCATGCATGATGAATTGTCTTCATAAGTTGAAGAGGATCTCCACAAGTACAACCTGCCATTTGCATTTGCATTCCAAAAGCAAATTCCTTATATGCACATCTTCAGGGGGAGCCTTTTGCTACTTACGAAGACAATATCTCTATCCTTTACAATTTCACATACTTTTATCCCCGTTGAAAACTTCAACCAGTTTGTCATCAATCACCAAAAAGGGGGAGATTGTAAGTGCATCTAGTGCCACCCCTAGTTGGTTTTGGAGTATTGACGACAAACCTGGTTGAGGGACTAATGTGTTTTTGAGAATTGCAGGATAACACAGGTAGTAGTCCCTCATTGATTCGGTTTACCTACCGGAGATGACCCCTAAAAATGTATGAAGAGATTGAAGACGATGGTGGTATGTGAAGATATTCACATTGAAGACTATGACAAGAGAAGGCATTGCGTGAAGACTATGGAGCGCGAAGACCTAGTTGTTTTGTTGTTTCCTTTTCTTCTTTGTTGAGTCGTAGGGACCACCGTACTGTTAAGTGGTGTCCCAGTGAACAAAGTCGAGAGGATCAAGTGATGCTCAGCAAAATCCTATGTCTTGAGCGAAGACAATGAGAGCAAATCTTATCCAGAGCCGGATGAGTCAGCTTTACTTGTAGCCCAAGTAAAGTTGCCGCGTGTGTTTGAAATCTGACCATTGGAACACGTGTCAGTTCCTTAGTGACCCAGGGTCATTTCGGACAAATCAGGTTGGGTTTCCTAGTGGCTATAAATAGCCCACCCCCTACACCATAAATTGGTGGCTGCTCAGAGTTAGTGCACGGCTTTTGTCGTTTGAGAGCAACCCACCTCCGAAACTTTTGAGAGAGAGAAATCCTTGCGAGGAAAAAGCCCAAACACCCAGAGACAAAGAGTGTTAGGCATCACTGAAATCATTCTGTTCGCATGACCTGAAGACTTGTTACACATGAGGACTGTGAATCCTCCAGCCGGTTAGGTGTCGCGTTCTGAGCATCCAAGAGTCATTGTGGATCGCCGGTGAACGAAGTCTGTGAAGGTTTGGAAGTCTACCATGAAGACTTACGAGTAATTAGGCGAGGACTGGGTGTCCTTAGCTCAAGGGAATAAGGTGAAGGCGGTCTTCTGAGTTAAATGTCATCCTCCCTAACCAGACGTACAGTTGTCACAACAACTGGAACTGGTCCAACAAATCCTGTGTCCTCAACAAGTGACTGGTTCTACCCTCTCCCTCTCTTTACTTACAGTTTGTCTTCGTGAAGTCATTGCTTGTTTGCTTTACCTATTTGTCTTCACTGTGTGACTTCTATCGTTGTTTGGCTTCATACCATCTTCCATCCTGATCCATACTACCTAGCTGCTATTAGTCTTCGCACTTTCACTTCATTGAATACTTGACTATGGCTTACCTAGTGTAGTCTACCTTCTGCTGGATATCAATAGGTTCATTTCTATTGTTTGTCTTCAAAACTTTCATGTTTTGAGGACTTTCATAAAAATTGCCTATTCACCCCCCCCTCTAGTCGATAACTAGCACTTTCAATTGGTATCAGAGCAAGGTACTCCCTTGTTCTGTGTGATTCGATTTAACCACGGAGTTTTAGCTATGTCATTGCGGGGATAATCAAAGTCTCCGCTGCTTGCCCCGTCTTTGATGGAACTGAATATCCCTACTAGAAGAATAAGATGCGCATGCATCTTGAATCCATTGATGTCGACCTCTGATATGTCGTCAAGAATGGTGTTCCCAAGACTGGTGAAGGTGTCACCCCTGCTGATGTCAAGAAGTGCATTCAACTGGATTCTACTGCCAAGAACATCATCTGTGGTCATCTGACCAAAGGACAGTATGGCCGTGTGAGTGCTCTGGAAACGTCGAAGCTAGTCCGGGACTGGCTCTCTAAGGTCAACGAAGACGTCTCAACCCAGAGAGATCAAAGGATCAGTGTTCTTCGCAACCTCTTCAACCGCTTCAAGAGAAATGACAATGATAATTTTCAGCTCACGTTTGATCGCCTTACTGACATCACAAATGAGCTTCGTGCTCTCGGCGCCACTGAGATTACCAAGCATGAAATCGTCAAGACACTACTGAGATACCCTTGCCCTCATGATACAAGAACGCCCCGACTTCAAGACACTCGATCCGTCTGATATACTTGAGAGGCTCAACACACATGAGTTCAAGCTATCTGAGAAAAGAGATATCTATGGTCCAAACTACGGCCGAACTCGTGCTTTGAAGGCAAAAGCTATTTCCTCATCTGAAGAAGAATCATTGCAGATTCGATGATCCACGAAGACATTGGAAAGTAACTTGCTATGCTTGTGAAGAAGTTCCAGAAGTTCAGTAAGAAGAAGGGCGTCAGCAATTCTTCACGATCCAGCTCAAGAAATGATTAAGCTTCCACTCATGACTACAAGAATAGAACATTTCACAAGTGCAAGAAACCTAGACACTACATCTCTGAGTGTCCATAGTGGGACAATGAGAACAACAAGATGAAGAAGAGCAAGGAATATGATTACGATGACAAGAAGAAGAAGAAATCCTCAAAGTCTTCTTCCAAGTCCTCATCAAGTATTCATCTCATAAGAAGAGCTCATCGGCAAGGCTCGTGCTTTTGTCGGCAAGGAGATGGATTCGGAGGAGAGTGCGCTCGAGGAGGCGGAGGTGGAGCACGAGGAGGAGTCCGCCTGGCGTTGCAAGTCGGCTCTAGCTACGCCCTCGTTGCCAAGTCCATCTTCAACTTGAAGACAATGGCTCCGGCCACCAACGCTGAAGCTAATGACAAGGGCGACTCTGCTCCCACCCTCTTGCTTCATGGCACGTGGTGCCAAGGTAAAATCATCGATGCTTACTTTCAAACATCTAGTGAAGATGACTCTGATTGTGAATCCAAACCCAGCTACAAAACACTTGCTAAAATTGCATGTGAACAACCGAAATCTATGGAACATACTCAAAAACTGTTAGATAAAAGCGATGACCTGTTGGACGCTAAAATGACCCGTTCTCAGTCCTTAATTGAAGACATAAAAAATCTTCATGTTAAGTACCAGGAACTTGATAGTCGTCATGAAACGCTCTCAACAACTCATGAAAAGCTCTCCTATGATTATCTTCAAAGGAAGCAAGAGCTTGAGAAATTGAGAGCGACTCATGAAGATCTTCAATAAGAGAATGAGTCACTTCGCGCTCAACAGATCAGTTCCGCTCGGGAAGGATTTGAACCACCATGTCTAAAATTCCTTGGCGTGATAATGCTACTTACATTCTTTGAATGTTCTCTGCTACTACTATTGCAATATCTTCAAGCTGGCGATGTGGTAACTAAGCCTCTGCTGAGGATACCACTACTATTGCTGATAAAAATGCTAGGTTGAAGACATTGCTTGAAAGCGAGGATGTACAAAAGTCTCAAAGGGCATCGAGCCCGTGCGATGTCCTCAAAAAGCATATTATGAACGAAACCCTAGGAAAGAGGGTGTTGGGTTCGAGAGGAAAATGAATGTTGATGGCTCCTCTTGGAAGCTTTGGCGTACCCAAAACCACATGGGTTCTTTGCAAAGGGACCTTCAGTGGATCCATTCACCTTATCTGGCTTCACCTGTGCTAACCCTATTATCATTGATGAATCCTTTGATGCAAACTATAATCTGTTTAAGAATCAGAATGGTGAAGTGTTTGCCAGGTATATTGGTACTAACTGCAGGAATGGGCCACCTATGAACAAGATCTGGGTTCCCAAAAGTTGTCTTGAGAATCTTCCTGTGAATGTCATCATGACACCACCTGGGAAGAAGACAAATCCCAGAGCAAAGGCTTCATATGGCCCAAAGGCTTCATACCGACATAGGGCTCACCTGAGTCACCCTAACGCCAATGTCTTGCAGGGAAACCATACTCAGACTTATGAATATGAGCATGTTTCTTCAAACCGCTATGTTCATAAGACTAAGAACTTTACGCTTATTCATATGAGTATTATTACGTAACATCCCAAAATTCTAAATTTTGGAATGTTATAAACACATAGATAGTTTTGATTGATTGTTTGATTGATTGGTGAAAGTGAGTGAGTTTGAAACTTTTGAAAGTTAAATGAGAGGAATAAAAGTACTTTCCCAAACTTTCATTTTTGCTTTTATGATCTTGAGAATTCAAATTCTTTTCATCACAAAACCCTCGAGAGAAGATGACATGACTTTTTCCATTTATTTAAATGACAAGGGGTGTCGAAAATATTTGAATTTCATTTGAGAATATTTCCAATTCTGAAACTTTATGCAACTCAATGATTTTCACGAGCGAAGATAAAATGACTTCTTCAAATTATATGAAATATGAGTTGGGAGTTTCAAAGATTTAAAATTCAAAGTTCTTTTGAATTTATTTTTCAATTGGAGTTATTTGAGTTTTATTCAAATTATTTTTCTCCAAAATAAAATATATGGAAAATAGGGTAACATGATTCCCTACCTCAGAAAAATGGAGAGAAATAAATTTGAAACCATTTTAGTATTTTTAAAATGATTTTATTGGGTTTTAAATAGGTCGATTAGGCACTGTTTGGGTTATTTGAAATTTTGAGTATTTTATTTGAAGCTAGAATAATGTCCATGTTGTAGGAAATGTTTTTCTGAAAATTTTGATATATTATATGCCTATATAATATTTTATTTATTTTATTTATTAATTTTATTTGTCTCTGTTTAAAAACGCTTGAGCAGTGCGGGCAAGCCCAGCCTGCTCTCTCTCTCTCTCTCTCTCTCTCTCTCTCTCTCTCTCTCTCTCTCTCTCTCTCTGGGCGGCCCAGCCAACCGCCAGGCCAAGGCCCAGCCAGTAGCGCCCTCGCCACCAACCACAGGCGGAGTCCGCCCGAAACCTGCCCGCCGCCGCCGCCGCCGTGACCGACCCGACCACCCCGCCGCCTTGCCACTCCTCCACGCCACCACCTCGCCCGACGCCCTTAAAAGGACGCCGCTCCGGCCCCATTTTCCCCCTCTCTCCCCTTGCTCGCCGCCCGCCGCCAAATCGCCCGCCTTGGCAAGATCCACCAGCGCCGCCGCCCAAGCCGCCACCCGCCGCCCATGCCCACCGCCGTCTCCACCACGCGCCCGCCGCCCAGCGCCGCCCTCTCCGTGCGCCTCGCCGTCTCTCCGACGTCCGGAGCAGCTTGCCAGAGCCCCGCGCCGCCTCGCCGGACTCGCCGGAGTCAACCGCCACCGCCGCCGCCGGTTTCCCCTCTCCGAACTGTACAACCCCGGAAAAAAAACCGATCCGGTTTTCTTTCAATCTCGGTTTTATTTTAAAAGCCCGGTTTTTTGTTTTAATCTAGTTTTTCAGAGAGCGTTCGCTGGTTAGAGTTAGAAAGTGAACGTTCGCTATTTAGATTTTTCTTTTTATTTTAGTTTCCGGCCAGGGACCTATCTGTGAATACTTTTTCTGCAGATTAGCCCCTGATTTTCAAACGACCATAACTTTTTGCTCGTTACTCGGAATTCAACGAAACCAACGGCCACTTCTTCGTTACGATCCCCTCTATCCAGTAATACAACTCAAACATGTTTTTGAAAGTTTAAAATTTGAATTAGATCAGATTTGAATTCAAACTTCGTTTGATCGTAACTTGAGTTTTATAACTCCGATTTAGTTGATTCTTTTTGCAAATCGAAGCTCTGGACACAAACTTTCTGATAAGGCCAAATACACATGGTTTTGGTACTGTTAGAAATTGTTTTATGTTGCAAGAGTTATTTGCTTGGTTTTGATGTTTTCTGAATCGTACTCTTCGTTCTTTCCGATCTTTTGAGTGATTGCTTATGTGTGCTTACTATTGCTTGCTTACGATAGATTGACCAGAGTGTGACGAGTAGAACTATCAAGAGTTTTGAGTGCGAATCATCTTCATCAACTTTGCAGGCAAGTAACACTTGATCATATCTTTTCCTACCCAGTTTTTATGCATTAGCTCAATCCTCAAACATTGCATGATTAGGATGTCATTAAATTGTGGGTTGGGAAGTAGATGATGAGGTAGGAACCTATTGCCCTGTTACTTTCAAACCTCGGGAGTTACTTCTACGTTATGCTTATATTGCCATGCTATGCTTGTAGACGTGGTTTGGGTTTGAGAGATTTTCACGACAGATGTGAGATTGTTAATTAATGGTTTACTTTAAGGTGGCAACTTAAATACACATCTGGGTGGATTGAGGCACTGGGAACCCCGGTGTTGTCTATTTTTTGGAAATCCCTGGTACCGTGTGATCTTCCTATGGACCGCCACCAGGGCTCAAAGGCGAGATTATTCATGCTAGAAACTTCCGTGTGCAACCACAAGCTATTATGGGCTCTAGCATAGTTGAGTAAGTTACGTGAAGCTTTGAAGAGGTAGATCAGCGGTAGTGGGTTTTATAGGTTTGGTATGATCTATCAGGAGTAGAGAGTTAATGTTTACGAAAGGCGTGTCTCGGTCATCCGCTTCTCAAACACCATGTATTGCGAGAAACCAGCGGAGGCGATCGAGTCTTGTGGGGAAAAGTCGCAAACCTCTGCAGAGTGTACAATCTAATCATGGTTAGCCGTGTCCCCGGTTATGGACAATTTCGAGTATCTAGTACTTGAGTATTCACATGTATCTCATCACTCTAAATTAATATTCTTTGGGATGTTAATTATCTTAATTGGGATTGAGTTGGGGTTATACCTTCTCAATGATGTTTCAACCACCATGATAGTCAAAATAAAATTTATTCCTTTGACATAGGGAAAAATTGGCTTTTGCAAAACTATAACCATAGAGCTTTCCACCAGCCAAATATGCATGTAGTATAGCTTATTCTTTCATTACTCTCTATGTGTTACATTGCGGCATATTCCATGTGCTGACCGTTTCGGGCTGCAACGTTTCATGTTGCAGACTTTTCAGACGACGAGTAAGTGATACGTTAGGGTTATGATTTCCTATACTCAACTTTGTCGTTGGTGTTGATGGGAATCCACAACCTTGTTGCTTCCGCTATACTTTGGATTGAGGTAATAGTATTTACGTTACTTTATACATGTGATTTACCTCTGTTATAAATCCTTCGAGTACTGTGTGTGTCAGCATACCGATCCAGGGATGACACCTAAGCACAGAGACTTGATCCATTCGGGTCGGGTCGCTACACATTCATCTCCTGCAAGGCTATTTGCTAGGGCTCCAAAGCCGAAGTTCTCAGATGCTGCACTTACTCATTGCTTCTAAGCCACCCCTGAAGTCTTTCTGTCTGCGTGACCTGAAGACTTGTTACACATGAGGACTGTGAATCCTCCAGCCAGTTAGGTGTCTCGTTCTAAGCATCCAAGAGTCATTGTGGATCGCCGGTGAACAAAGTCTGTGAAGGTTTGGAAGTCTACCTTGAAGACTTACCAGAGTAATTGGGCGAGGACTGGGTGTCCTTAGCTCAAGGGGAATAAGGTGAAACGCAGGTCTTGAGTTAAATCTCAGCCTCCTAACCGGACATCTGAGATGTCACAAACAATGGAACTGGTCCAACAAATCTGTGTCCTCAACAAGTGGTGGTTCTACCTCTCCCTCTCTTTACTTACAGTTTGTCTTTGTGAAGTCATTGCTTGTTTGCTTTACCTATTTGTCTTCTTTGTGTGACTTCTATCGTTGTTTGGCTTCATACCATCTTCCATCCTGATCCGTACTACCTAGCTGCTATTAGTCTTCGCACTTTCACTTCATTGAATACTTGACTATGGCTTACCTAGTGTAGTCTACCTTCCGCTGCATATCAATAGGTTCATTTCTATTGTTTGTCTTCGAAACTTTCATGTTTTGAAGACTTTCATAAAAATCGCCTATTCACCCCCCCTCTAGTCGATAAATAGCACTTTCAATTGGTATCAGAGCAAGGTACTCCCTTGTTCTGTGTGATTCGGTTTAACCACCTGAAGTTTTAGCTATGTCGACTGTAGGGATAATCAAAGTCTCCGCTGCTGGCTCCTGGGCTCCGACATCTGGTTGCATCAACCGGCAAGGAGAAGAAAGGGGGAAAAGGGGGAGCTAAAGCAACCGTGAGTACTCATCCAAAGTACTCGCAAGCAAGGATCTACACTACATATGCAACATTATCAAAGGAAGGCTGTATATGTGGACTGGGCTGCAGAAAAGCCAGAATAGAGGGGGCGAAGCTAGTCCTATCGAAGACTAGCATCTTCTGGAAACCACCATCTTGCAGCAACAGGAGGGAGTAGAGTAGCATAAAGTAAAGTAGTAGCAGTGTTATCAACCTCGGCCAGAGATCCTTTCTCGACTCCCAGCGAGAAAGCAACCCCAGAGCCATACTATCCAGTTATCATCACAATCCATTACTCATCACAAGTATCCAGTTCTAGTTGTATCGATCGGGATACAACCCCAAGTGTCTGTTACCATAGGACAGGCTATCGATAGATGTTTCCTTCCCTGCAGGGGTGCACCAACTTACCCACCACGCTCGATTAACTCGGCGGACACACTTTCCTGGGTCATGCAGCCTCGGCCAAACAATACGACGCAACCCGACCTAGGCTTAATAGAGAGGCCAGCACGCCGGACTAAACCTATGCCCCCAGGGGTCATGGGCCATCTCCCCGGGAACTCCTGCAAATTGCAAGGGCGGCCAGTGAGCAAACCTAGCTATCTCCTTCAACAAGGCAGGTGCTTACGTAGTCCAACCCGATGGTGCCGCTCAGTCGCTAACGTCTATTAAGCTTCGGCTGATGCATACGACGCAGAACGCCCATACTATGCCTACGTGATGGTTAGTGCTATCAGGCCAGAGGCCCCTCGAATCAAATATCCAAGTCGTAGTGGATTAGGAGCACGCGGTAACAAGCAGAGACTCACGAAAGATGTGACCCCGTTGCCCCGTCTCGAGGACTTGCGGCAAGGGCTAGGAATGCCCGGCCACGCCTCGTAATTATCTCGCGAGCACCCTCCAGGTCAACCCGACTCCACATCACCCGCAATTAAGCTCATGCGGGTACCCCTCAGAGCTGACCCGTCTTTAGTAACATGGTTCAGTGTAAAGTCATAGTAACCATAGTAACTGTGTGTCTAACACCAAGGGGAAAACCTGAGGAATCACCCTTGACGGATTCCACTCGATGTAATTATCAAGGTGAACGTAAGAGGAACCACCCTCGAACTTCACACTTGAGGGGTTGCACGACAGAGCCGTATCGGAAGTGGTTAAGGCGGAATCACCCTCGATGACCACGACCGAATAGCTATACTACAGGGTAACATCAGAAGTGCTGATGAGGTCTCACACCCGGCACTCGATAGTAACCCAGTAGTGTCGAGCAACTAAGGGGAAAATGATGTGCGGTGTCGGGGCCTGGTTTTCGATCCCGTTGATCAGGTCTTCGATGATGAAGCAGGGGCAACAAGGACAAGGTGGGGATCACTGATGGATCACTAACCAACCTATACTAAGCAGTTTAGGATAAGCAGGTAAGGTACAACAGCAGATACAAAAGCAGGCTATGCATCAGTATAGGAGTAAACAATTACAGTAGCAAAATCTAATGCAAGCATGAGAGAATGAAATGGGCGATATCGAAATGATCAAAGGGGGGGGGGGGGCTTGCCTGGTTGCTCAGACAAGGAGGGGTCGTTGGTGATGTAGTCGATCACAGCGGCATCGCCAGCCGCCACGGGGTCTACCGAAGAGAAGAGGGGGAGAAACAGTAAATACATAGCAAGCAAGTGCATAGCAGGACAACAGGCAGAGCTAGACGTGTTCTAACGCGGTGCTACACGATACCGGCGAAGGGGGAACTCGACCAGGAATCTTTTTCCGGTTCCGGACCTGTGTCAGACAGATGACCAGAGGGGGAAAGTTCCACGTTCAGATAGTTAGAGGCATCTGACAGGTAAACGGACCATGTGTTCGGATTCGTCTCGTCGTTCTGAGCAACTTTCATATATAACACTTTTTCATCCGAGTTACGGGTTATTTTCTAAAGTTTAAAGGATTTTTTAAATTTATTTAATTCGAATTATAAACAGTGAAATGTTTTTTTAAACTCAGCATGGGCTAGTCACACTCAATGACAGGTGGGGTAAAGGAGCTGGGTTGACTCAGTCAACTCCTTTACTAGTCAACCAATGAACAATGCATTGGGCCCTACTTGTCATTGGCACAAACTATTAATTAGGCTTTTAAATAAAAGGGGCCACATGTCATCTGTACATAGACTATTCTAGCCATTAATTAACACCTAGTAGTACTAATCTAAGGCTGGCCATAGTGGGGGTAACATTAGTAGTATCATGTACTTGGGACTCGCGAACATGCTTATGAGGCAGGCAATTAAAGAAGAGAGAGATGGTTATAGTAACATAGGTAGATACCGTAACATAATAAATATGGTGCTACTATGTGTCATGCATGACAATAAATGAGACCACCTATGATACTAATCTATGATACTATGCACTATAGAGGTACTAACATATACTAGTAACATATGCATTTTACTAGTCTAAGTTACTCCCCACTATGACCAGCCTAAGCAAGGGCCGGCCACTACTCCGGCCACATGCACGACGCACACACACAACACACACAAGTTAGTAGGCTAGGAGTACTCAGTTATTAACATAAGATGTCATTTTGTGATTTTTGTAGGATTTAAACTATGCACCAAATGGATTTGTTCCAATGGGATAAAATGGAGTTTGCCAAGTGTACTGGATGTCCATTTTATTTTTACTCATATTGACTTTCGTTTAGTGGCTGTTCAGAGGTTGTCCATAGGGCTAGTCAGGTTGAAGTGGCAGAAGCTAGCAAGCGCTACAGTAACCTTCAGTTTATAGTAGCACCATAGGTGCAGGTAGGGCAGCGGCGAGAAGAGCAGGGGAGCCTGGCGACGGGGGCGCATCTGGGCACGACCAGAGAGCGCCGTGCGCGGCAAGGCGCTGACAGGCACGGTAGCGGCGGGGCGAGCTATAGTCAGCGACGGGCGGAGCCGGCACGACCACGGGTGGATGGGCAGCAGCAGGAGCGGGCCGACGTGTGGCTAAGGGCGCGGCGCCGGAAATGGCGGCAACAGGCAATAGCAGTAGCGGGAAGGCAACAACACAAGCAGCAACGCTTGGGGACAGCGGCGGCAGGCGAGCGAGCGTGCGTGCGGTGAGGTGCAGGGGCGCAGGTGGCCAAGAACAGCCAGCATGGCGTCGGCCATGGCGGGTGCCAGCTCGCGGGGCGGCACTACGACGTGGATTCGACGGGGGAAAGGGGGAACGGAGGGGAAAGGAGGCTGAGCTCACCGGGAAGGCACACGGAGGCCCAGTGGGTGACTAGGAGCAGAAGTGGCACGGATTCGGGGCGGCGGCGTTCGTCGGAGCCGAGGGCGAAAGCGAGGTCATGGAGGCTTCCGGATCCTCGTGGCTCGGCGTAAAGGAAGGAGGGGAGGACGCGGAGGTCCGGGACAAGCTCGAGGGGGTTGGGGACGCACGAGGACGGCCGAAGGCGAGCGGGTCGACGATGTGGACGACGACGACCGTGGTTAGGGGAGAAGGTCGATGGCGACGGCTCGAGGTGCTCTGGCTCGACTTGGCGCTTGCAGACGGTGCAGAAGAGGACGGCGGTGCTCCTCGACTTCCTCCCGAGCACCGGGGAGGCTAGTGGCCACGAGCACGATGACGGCACGACGATTGCGGTAGGGCGACAGAGGAGGGAAGAGAGTGAGCGAGCAGGATGGGGAATGGGGATTAGGGTTCGTCTCAGCGCTCGGGGTGGATCTTATCCATCTCGAGGACAAGCGGATGGCCGACACGACGCCACCAGAAGCATGGATGGGCGCCACGCCCTGGTCTCTGCCTCTCCCCTGCGAGGTAGGAGAAAAGGCCGGCCAGGTGGGCTGGGCCTGGTACAGTGGAAGTACTGGGCTAAAGTGAATAGGAGGTTTCTTTCCAATTTTCTCATTTCCTGTTTTCCTCTTTTATATAATAACAGAGATAGAAAATGATTATTTAGGGTAACCAAAAGAGCCGAGAAAAATGTGGGACTTCAGCCTATTAAATAGTTTGCATTTTTAGGCAGTGCCACAAAAAGTTTGGAGGCCAGAGGAATCCATTTGCATTTTTCACAAATAAAATAGCACTTTAAAATGCTGAAATTGCATTGTAATAATTGCTCTGATCCATCTTAGCTCTTAGGTGATGTTGTTTTCCTTAACAATTAAATATTATGGAATTTTGGCTAAATGATGAACTATTTTGGAGCAACTTTTGTGCAACTTCAAATTTCACTTGCAATTTGAATTAGATTCCAAAGTGGGATTTCAAATGATATTTGAGTCAAAGGTGATCAAGCACTGCTTAGCAAAGTGATTATCTTAATCACATAGGGTTACTGTAGCATGACACTAGGGGTGTTACAAATCTCCTCCACTACAAGAAATCTCGTCCCGAGATTTAAGTGGGGAAGTAACTTCGGGAGAACTAACCCTTATAGGGTTAATTATCTGGTGAAAAATTCAGGAAAGGAGGCAGAAGTATCTCTCGAGTTGAAACTTAATAAAACATCGAGAGCAAGTATGAAGGTACAATGGGACGTTTCAAGCGAATGGACAAACAATTGATACCCGAACAGGGTGTGAGGAAGGGGTTCAGAGCATCGGGAAAAAGATCATATCTCAGAAGGTGGCTCGTGACATGATACGAAGCCAAATGCAAGAATATTTCGGAATCAAAGATATACAGGAGAGTCAGGTTTTGATCATGTGGAACTGTGGGTTATGGGCCCACCATGTGGGTTAAAAGTAGGAAGGGCGCTGACATCTTGCATGGTCATGATAGCGAGGCATGTCAAAGAATAGCATGTCTGTTATGTTGGCAACAACGTTGGTACCAAGGCGAGGGACGAAGAGAACCATTTTCCTGCTCGTTGAACGAGGCAGACCTATAGGCAAGGTTCTCGTCCATCGGTGGTTACCGGAATGTCATCAACAATAGTAACAGGGTCTTACTGACAGAGTTGTATACCGAGGCGTTTACATAAGCATGGAATTATTACTTCTTATATCATATAGATCACAAGAAGGGTTAAACATACCAATGGAAAGGAAAAATATGATTATCAAATCAAATTTCCCAATGGAAAGGAAGATGTATTTACACATAAGAGTTGGGACTATATCCTTCCCAAGGGGAAGCGGATCAGGATATACATGAGATAACAACAAGTTCAAAAGCATTTAGATAAAGGGGGCGAGGGAAGAATCATGATATTATCCATACAACAGGGTTTGGATAATCGATCAAGAAAAATTTAGCATTGCGCTTCCAATGTTCTTGTTGACGATCGGAGTACCACAGACATGCTTCAGGATAGCATTGACATGGTCATCAGGTAAATGTCAGACTTTTGGATTCACAACGGATCCCGCGGGAACTGCTAGAATAGTTCATAATATTTCATCATGGAAAGGATGAGGGTATGGCCGATGGGTTCAGAAGCAATCCATCGACATGTCAAAAGGATGTAATGCCAAAATGATATGAACAAGTTTGTGTTGGGGGGAAGGCAAGAATGTGGCCGATGATAACCCAAATCAACGAGGGGAAAGGATGGTATTTCTCATCATGAATTCGATTGATATCCTGGAAGAGCATCAGAATGTTGATGATGATCATGACACATTTATCGAGAGATTTCAAGAAGATGTAATCAATCGGCGATGGCTTCAAGTCAAAGGAATGATCAAGCGAAAGCTTATTGGAACCACGGGTACGATACAAACTTGAAATCAAGCTTGTTATTCAGGGCGAAATGATATGACGAGGAAGATCATCGTAAGCCTAGCTCATCGTCAAAAATCCTGCTCCGGGAAGGACCAGGTAGCAAAGTTGAAATTTAGCACGACAACGATATAGCCGGCCAGGCTAGTAATGATGTAATAGGGTATTAAACTTCCCAGTAACAAGTACTAGGGGTAATACCCGAAGGTAAATCGGAGTAGAGGTTGGACGGGTGAAATGATCTGCAGAGGGAAAGTATTTTAACTTATCCGGGAAATGGAATCAAGGAGGAACTATGGTCGGAACCACGATTGTAAAGGATCAATTCATAGATACAAGATGAACTTGTACCAAGGAAATAGTTATTTTTACGAGCAGCTTCCATGATAAGTTCTACATAGGGTCCATGGGCATGAACACAAAGTTCAAGGTCGACTCCCACTTCTTCAATGTATAACCTTTCATTCTCTCCTCGTTTTCGAAGAAATTGTAGCGCGGAAGATTTATCTGGCGAAGTACCAGAAGGGTAAGACTCGTAAGAACTCTCGGGTTCACACAGATTATGGAAGGCATAAGTTCAACCCATCGGGGCATTTTTACGAATCTATACAACCATCAACCAAGCAAAAGATACGAGTTCGAAAGCAGAGTATCAAAGTCAAAGCCGATGATACAATTTACCGAAGGTATTATGTATCAGGGAAAAACTCACAAGATTTTGGATGTGAAGGACACCGTCGGATAACAACCCAGCAATGGATCTGGCGATTCACGACAGAGTTGATGTGAGTATCAGTAATCAATCAGATGAACAAGGGGATGCAATGGCATCGGCATATAGAAACGTCTGAATGATTCGATGCTTGGGTACAGAGGAATTATGATTTCAAGACGAAGGATCAGAAGCACATGCTCTAATCAAAAGATGAGTAAGTTGAATAGACTTAGAGTTGCACCCGATCAAATCTGGATTGGGTAAGAACCAGCTCATATCTGGAATGATGTCTGAGCCAAAAAGAAAATTTCCAAGGATTAATTGATGATTGCGAGTATTCGTACACAGCTGAATCCATAGGAACAGAATGACAATCACAAAGAATTTTAAAGAATATTTCTGTACATATCTTATGTTTACTAATTGGAGGCACCGTACAAGTCTCCATAGTAATCCACATCATTAAAATTAATTACACCATTGATCTATATAATTGATCAATCATGACCCCACAATTTATGTTACTCCCACGGTGGAAAAAAAGACCCAACATACACGTGACATAGACCAAATTTGAACTAACCTACAAATATGCTCCATCAGCCGTAAAAAAAATGAAGTAGTAGATGGGGACACTAGGAATCCCCACGGTTAATCCTAGATGAAATAAACACTATGTTATTAAGGGAAACATCCGATCATCTTGGAGTCACGTACCATGACTCTTTGTACGAAATAGCCAATGTACTCTTCATAGAAAAAGCCCCCCGCGTATCTCTCTGCCTATTTTCTCAGCGCAGACTCCGTCACCGTAACCTCAAGATCGGCATGGCCGAAATAAAAAAAAAGAAAACAGATCGACGTTGCCGCTTCGTCGCTCCTCGCTATTGCCAGGCAGTTGGCCAATATCTCCACCGCCTCCTCGCCGGCTCAGGCATGGTTTCCTCAAGATCCGCGTGTCTTCTCCCTCGCGTCACCCTTGTCGTGTAGCCGGCCAAGGTCTCCACTGCCTACTCCATGTTCTACTCGCATCAGGCAAAACCGGCCAAGGTCTCGACAACTTCCTCCAGGATGTCATCGTATCCAAATCGCCAACCGGTTGCCTCAGGTATAGCATACGATCACGTCTCGACCATGTTCCTGATTGGTGGCTGGACGAGGAAATAGAGCTTTTATTAGTTGGTAGCAGTTGATGCAAGATGATGCGCCAATCCTCAGGTGACCTTCCGACAAATATGTCTATTGTTTCATGTCACTCTTGCTATCGTGTTAGTTTTTATTTATTTCAACAATATCTCAACACTGATTTTATTGTTAAACATGTGGGCATGCAAAAACAAATATGGAGTGTCCAAATCGGTAAAATAGTCACATGGGTGATAGCATCACTGCTTCTTACTTTCCTTATGTTAGTATAGTAGCATAGTACAGAATTAACAAGAATATGTGCAGTATTCAAGGAGTTGATCTATATATTGGTGACCTTTTTTGCGAGGATATGTTGGTGCCCTTTAATAGTATGGCTTTTAAAAAGAATAGACAGATCAAATTGAAGGATGCCCAAGAGATCAATAGATCAAGTACCATCTGCTTACTTGCTTATTTGTTGGAAGAGAATCTCTTCCGGCGAGGTTAGGATAAAATATCAATTGTAATAAGCATATCTTGATTTAGAAGTTTCGATTTTCACATTCTTTTTTAATGGACCATGTTGAAAAATTAGACATATGCTATGTGCCCTGACTATCTATTTATTTCTCGATTAAGGTGTTTATCGGCTGTACCATTAGTTACTCTGAAGATTGAGAGTCTTATTTCTTCATGCATCATCGAGGTAAGACGATGAGCAGAATCTCCATGGATTGATGCCATTCGTTGCAGAGTAAAATATTGTTTGGAGATAGCAAGATCTCATTTGTAATTATGTGTGATCTGTGAAGACACCAATATCGATTACTCCATCTGACAAGATAGAATTAGTATTTACCTAAATATGTCCCCTCTGATAGACAGAAATCAAAAGCAATGATCAGGAGTTGATCCATTATTACAACAAGAAAAAAAATACAAAAACCACATTGATATATTTGCTTGCATGTTCAAATAGCATGGTATGTGTTGTTGTAGTTTTCTTAATGGTGGAAGACTTGAAGCTATATATTTAGTCCACCACTTAGGAGCGATCACCACCCTACTTATGTAACTACTTCTATTCACGAAGGCACATTCATTTTTATCTCTTTCAGTAATATGACATGAATGGCTGAACCTTAATGTAGATCTCCATGTTTTGCTTCACAAAGTTGCGTTCAAGAAATAACATGCCCATGGCGCTATACTTTTGGGTATGTAATATCCATCCCATACCATTGAATGTATATTTATTCAAGTGAATTTTGTTTTATCTCCAAATGGACTCATGGCACGTATATCAGTTGGCAAAACTGACAAGTATAGATAGAGAACTAAACCAGTGGACATATAATATTCAAGACTGGCAGTGATGCTACCTGGAAAGCTTATACTGTTTGCTTACTTATACGCAAAGAAAGAAGTTTTATCTATACATGCAAACGTGGAGATACATAAACTGTAATCTTGGCACCAAAAATTCTTATTTATGCAGGAGAAGAAGAAGATTTCATCCACTCATGTATGGTCCTGTCGTCTCCACTACTTCCAATGTAGATGAAATTTCAATCTTTCTACATGGTAAAAGGGATTATCTGAAAGTTTCCGATCCCATTTGGTATCCCATGTTCCGATAACTGGTGGATTCTCTTTAGTTATAGTTTCATCTGTTATTTGGACCAGATTTTTGTCTCAACTGTAACCCGAACATATGGAGAGATAGTAAGCTTTTGGATATGCATTTTTTATATTTTTATTAAGTATGTACACATATAAGTAAGACTAAGTTTGTCTACGTTGAAATGTAATAATGAAAGTGCACAGTGCATTTTTTCCATTCTTGAAATAGCAATTTATGCCATCATAATTTTTCTCTTCTGCTGTTCCGCCAACATATTTGATGGTCCATTTTCTCATTCTTATTATTGGTTACCTATATACGGGTGTCCTAATTTTTTTTGTCAAATTTGAATTTTTCATATTTGCTTCGGCTTTTAACCTTTTATGATATTTCCATTCTCTATGTTCCTACAATAATAAATGGCAATTATAGGATTTGTCGTAGTTGTTTTGCTTGCTATTTTCTAGAACGGTCATAAATTTGGTGACTTTTATAGTTAGATTGCATTTTCTATTTCAAGTTGACCATTAACATGTTCCCCAACTTGGATTTATATATTATTTGCAAAATATTTCATGTGCTTTATTTTTATTTAATTATCTTGATGAGTTTTCATGATATAAAGAACAATTATTATTATTTTTGAACCTTGAGCAGAGGAGAACCTCCCTCGTTAGCGATTAATGAAGTACAGATTTACATTTGAGCTTCACATGGTATATAAATAACAATTATTTTGTTATTACTGTCCGCCAACATATGGAGTTTTGATAATTTCTTGGATATTATACATTGTTGCATATGATATGTAACATACAAAAAAATTAAAGATGTTACTAAGCACGTACACATTCCTGATTACTAACTTCATTTAAGCTTTACTCTTATACCAAATAACACATTTTCACGGTGTTCACCAAACTATAATTTTATCGGAATTCATACACAATATTTTCTACCTTCTACCTTGCATATACTTCTTGAGCTCTCATTTTCTCCTGAAAAGGAATGTAGGAACTATGTTCTGTGAAATCGATTGTGTATGGTGCATACATAGAAATATCACACATGTGATTTAGACCAATAGTTTCATTTATTCAGATGTGATACAAAACAGATTGGAGGAAAAAAATTGGTCATTTGTGATATGATTTCTTTATTCTTCTATGTTGCAATGGCATGAAGAGATACTGAGTGGATTTATAAACTAAAGTCCTGCTCCACTTGAACGAACTAAGGATTGGTATGGAATATAAATTTTCTTTCACGTGCATCTTCAGTCTATGGATTATTTTATCCAGTGTCTATGAGGCATGAGTAACAAGTAATGAACTTCTGAAATGCACAATTTTACTCCAAGTGGATCTGATATGACGGTTGGGATGTTTTCACTCGCAAATAACAACCAAGTTGACTATATGCATTAACAAATTTTCAGCTAATTGCTTATTACTTCGGGACTTTCTCGGTCCTACTTTTCCTTCTGATTGATAGTAGGATGTGCTGCGTTTTTCAAAAGCATCATGGATTATTTTTTGCGTTTGCCTTTATATGTGAGGTGCCGACTGGTCTTTTCCTTTTTATGCTCCAATCGACAATTAATCTTCTGACCAGGTTAGAAGCATCTTTTCCTTTTTTGTTCCTATAACATATCACGTAGCATACATGTTGGTAACCTCTGCTATTCATGTGTGCTATCAATTGCTAGCCCGTGCAGGTGCACGGGTTGAAGACTAGTGGAATTAATCCTATTGCAAGAAGGCAAGGAGAATCAAGAGCAATAGGCTGCAGAGGATTTTTGAAAGATCATATAGCATTTTCAGGTATTTTGGAAAGCATATGAACAACTGGGGATGAACGAACCCCGGTTAAGTGAATTATCCGCAGTTCGAAAAGAAGCTGCAAAGCAGAAGGCACAAAGGATTCTCGGAACAATGGAGAGTACTAGTGGTATCTTGTAATAACAGGAGCAACTAGGGATGAAGGTACAAGTGGTAAGGATGTTATTCACGGGGATTATCGGTGGTCAGGAACTGCAAGGCAGTTGGCACAGTGTCTCGATAAACATCGAGGAGTATCTGCAGAATCTTCTAGCAAAGCAAGCGATCATTGATAATGTCGGGGCTCTCCGGGAGGAAGTGGTTATGAGATCCTAGAGTCAGAGTTAGCAAAATCATTTAACCCGAATAGAGAAGAGATCAGAATCCCAGAGTAAAGACGAGGAATAAAAGTTCCTAATACCACCCAATGGCGATGTGGGCCCGTAAGCCACACAGCCAAGTTAGTGAAACATTTTTGGACGACTAGGCTCAACTTCGGCCAAGGAGTTGGAAAGGGGGCTACCTACAGGCAGTCGGCTCTGATACCAACTTGTGACGCCCTCGATTCAATCGTACACTAATCATACACGCAAATGTGTACGATCAAAATCAAGGACTCACAGGAAGATAGCACAACACAACTCTAGACACAAATTAAAATAATAAAAGCTTTATATTACAAGCCAGGGGCCTTGAGGGCTCGAATACATAAGCTCGAATACACAAGAGTCAGCGGAAGCAACAATATCTGAGTACAAACATGAGTTAGACAAGTTTGCCTTAAGAAGGCTAGCACAAAAGCAACAACGATCGAAAAGCCAAGGCCTCCTACCTGGGAGCCTCCTAACTACTCCTGGTCGTCAGTGGTCTCCATGTAGTAGCAGGCATCGGCAGTGGCATCTGGCTCCTGGGCTCCGACATCCGGTTGCATCAACCGGAAAGGAGAAGAAAGGGGGAAAAGGGGGAGCCAAAGCAACCATGAGTACTCATCCAAATTACTCGCAAGCAAGGATCTACACTACATATGCAACATTATCAAAGGAAGGCTGTATATGTGGACTGGGCTGCAGAAAAGCCAGAATAGAGGGGGAGAAGCTAGTCCTATCGAAGACTAGCATCTTCTGGAAACCACCATCTTACAGCAACAGGAGGGAGTAGAGTAGCATAAAGTAAAGTAGTAGCAGTGTTATCAACCTCGGCCAGAGATCCTTTCTCGACTCCCTGCGAGAAAGCAATCCCAGAGCCATACTATCCAGTTATCATCACAATCCATTACTCATCACAAGTATCCAGTTCTAGTTGTATCGATCGGGATACAACCCCAAGTGTCTATTATCGTAGGACAGGCTATCATAGATGTTTTCTTCCCTGCAGGGGTGCACCAACTTACCCACCACACTCGATTAACTCCGGCCGGACACACTTTCCTGGGTCATGCCTGGCCTCGGCCAAACAATACGCCGCAACCCGACCTAGGCTTAATAGAGAGGCCAGACGCGGACTAAACCTATGCCCCGGGGTCATGGGCCATCTCCCGGGAACTCCTGACGCGTTGCGGGCGGCGGTGAGCAGACCTAGCTACCTCCTTCAACAAGGCAGGTGCTTACGCAGTCCAACCCGTAGCGCCGCTCGATCGTTGACGTGGCGTCTATTAAGCTTCGCTGATGCATCTGACGAAGCGCCCATACTATGCCCCCGTGATGGTTAGTGCTATCAGGCCAGAGGCCCCTCAGATCAACTATCCAAGTCGTAGTGGATTAGGAGCACGCGGTAACAAGTAGAGACACACGAAAGATGTGACCCTGTTGCTCCATCTCGAGGACTTGCAGCAAGGGCTAGGAATGCCCGGCCACGCCTCGTAATTATCTCGCGGGCACCCTCCAGGTCAACCCGACTCCACATCCCCGCAATTAAGCTCACGCGGGTACCCCTCAGAGCTGACCCGTCTTTAGTAACATGGTTCAGTGTAAAGTCATAGTAACCATAGTAACTGTGTGTCTAAAACCAAGGGGAAAACCTGAGGAATCACCCTTGACGGATTCCACTCGATGTAATTATCAAGGTGAACTTAAGAGGAACCACCCTCGAAGTTCACACTTGAGGGGTTGCACGACAGAGCCGTATCGGACGTGGTTAAGGCGAAATCACCCTCGATGACCACGACCGAATAGCTACACTACATGGTAACATTAGAAGTGCTAATGAGGTCTCACCCCTGGCACTCGATAGTAACCCAGTAGTGTCGAGCAACTAAGGGAAAATGATGTGCGGTGTCAGGGCCTGGTTTTCGATCCCGTTGATCAGGTCTTCGATGATGAAGCAGGGGCAACAAGGACAAGGTGGGGGTCACTGATGGATCACTAACCAACCTATACTAAGCAGTTTAGGATAAGCAGGTAAGGTACAACAGCAGATACAAAAGCAGGCTATGCATCAGTATAGGAGTAAACAATTACAGTAGCAAAATCTAATGCAAGCATGAGAGAATGAAATTAGCGATATCAGAATGATCAAAGGGGGGGGGGTTGCCTGGTTGCTCAGACAAGGAGGGGTCGTTGGTGACGTAGTCGATCACAGCAGCATCGGCACCCGCCATGGGGTCTACCGAAGAGAAGAGGGGGGAGAAACAGTAAATACATAGCAAGCAAGTGCATAGCAGGACAATAGGCAGAGCTATACGTGTTCTAACGCGGTGCTAGACGATACCGGCGAAGGGAGAAGTCAGCAGGAATCTTTTTCGGTTCGGACTGTGTCAGACGAGATGACAGAGGGGAAAGTTCCATGTTCAGATAGTTAGAGACATCTGACAGGTAAACAGACCACGTGTTCGGATTCGTCTCGTCGTTCTGAGCAACTTTCATACATAACACTTTTTCATCCGAGTTACGGACTATTTTCTATGATTTTCTAAAGTTTAAAGGATTTTTTTAATTTATTTAATTTGAATTATAAACAGTGAAATGTTTTTTTAAACTCAGCATGGGCTAGTCACACTCAATGACAGGTGGGGTCAAGGAGCTGGGTTGACTCAGTCAACTCCTTTACTAGTCAACCAATAAACAATGCATTGGGCCCTACTTGTCATTTGCACAAACTATTAATTAGGCTTTTAAATAAAATGGGCCACATGTCATCTGTACATGGACTATTCAAGCCATTAATTAACACCTAGTAGTACTAATCTAAGCAAGGGCCGGCCACTACTCCGGCCACGTGCACGACGCACACACACAGCACACACAAGTTAGTAGGCTAGGAGTACTCAGTTATTAACATAAGATGTCATTTTGTGATTTTTGTAGGCTTTAAACTATGCACCAAATGGATTTGTTCCAATGGGATAAAATTGATTTTGCCAAGAGTATTGGTTGTCCATATAATTTTTACTCATATTGACTTTCGTTTAGTGGCTGTTCAGAGGCTGTCCATAGGGCTAGTCAGGTTGAAGTGGCAGAAGCTAGCAAGCGCTACAGTAACCTTCAGTTTAATATAGCACCGTAGGTGCAGGTAGGGCAGCGGCGAGAAGAGCAGGGGAGCCCGGCGACGGGGGAGCATCTGGGCACGACCAGAGCGCCGTCTTGTGGCGGTATGGCGAACCTGGCAGCGGTAAGGCGAACTATAGTCAGCGGCGGGCGGAGCTGGCACGGCCACGGGTGGATGGGCAGCAGCAGGAGCGGGCCGACGCGTGGCTAAGGGCGCGGCGCCGGAAACGGCAGCAACAGGCAAGAGCAGCAGCGGGAAGGCAACAACACAAGCAGCAACGCATGGGGACAACAGCGGCAGGCGAGCGTGCGTGCGGTGAGGTGCAGGGGCGCAGGTGGCCAAGAGCAGCCAGCCTGGCTTCGGCCATGGCGGGTGCCAGCTCGCAGGGCGGCGCTACGGCGTGGATTCAACGGGGGAAAGGGGGAACGGAGGGGAAAGGAGGCTGAGCTCACCGGGAAGGCACACGGAGGCCCGGTGGGTGACTAGGAGCAGCAGTGGCGCGGATTCGGGGCGGCGGCGTTCGTCGGAGCCGAGGGCGAAGGCGAGGTCATGGAGGCTTCCGGGTCCTCGTGGCTCGGCGTAGAGGAAGGAGGGGAGGACGCGGAGGTCCGGGACAAGCTCGAGGGGATTGGGGACGCACGAGGACGGCCGAAGGCGAGCGGGTCGATGATGTGGACGACGACGACCGTGGTTGGGGAAGAAGGCCGATGGCGACGACTCGAGGTGCTCCGGCTCGACCTGGCGCTTGCAGACGGTGCAGAAGAGGACGGCGGTGCTCCTCGACTTCCTCCCGAGCACCAGGGAGGCTAGTGGCCGTGAGCACGACGACGGCACGGCGATTGCGGTCGGGCGACAGACGAGGGAAGAGAGCGAGCGAGGAGGATGGGGAATGGGGATTAGGGTTCGTCTCAGCGCTCGGGGTGGATCTTATCCATCTCCAGGACAAGCGGATGGCCGACACGACGCCACCAGAAGCATGGATGGGCGCCACGCCCTGGTCTCTGCCTCTCCCCTGCGAGGTAGAAGAAAAGGCCGGTCAGGCGGGCTGGGCCTAGTACAGTGTAAGTACTGGGCTAAAGTGAACAGGAGGTTTCTTTCCAATTTTCTCATTTCCTGTTTTCCTCTTTTATTTAATAACAGAGATAGAAAATGATTATTTAGGGTAACCAAAAGAGCCGAGAAAAATGTGGGAATTTAGCCTATTAAATAGTTTGCATTTTTAGGCAGTGCCACAAGAAGTTTAGAGGCCAGAGGAATCCATTTGCATTTTTCACAAATAAAATAGCACTTTAAAATGCTGAAATTGCACTGTAATAATTGCTACAGTCCATCTTAGCTCTTAGGTGATGTTGTTTTCCTTAACAATTAAATATTATGGAATTTTGGCTAAATGATGAACTATTTTGGAGCAACTTTTGTGCAACTTCAAATTTCACTTGCAATTTGAATTAGATTCCAAAGTGGGATTTCAAATGATATTTGAGTCAAAGGTGATCAAGCACTGCTTAGCAAAGTGATTATCTTAATCACATAGGGTTACTGTAGCATGACACTAGGGGTGTTACAGAATGTCATCATGACACCACCTGGGAAGAAGACAAATCCCAGACCAAAGGCTTCATATGTGTCACGCCCAATATGCGACCCTATCCAAAAGGAACTCGACGGTCCCACCAAGGATAGACCCGCATATTGAGACGCTTTTGCAAGGTGGATATCATTACATCAACATTACATAATAGTGGGGATACATACATAAGGCACAAATGCCACAAGAATACATCAACATCATATACAAGATCAACATCCGACTACGGATGAAACATAAACAGAAACTCAAATGACATCCACCCTGCTAGCCCAGGCTGCCGACCTGGAACCTATCCCCTGATCGAAGGAGCAGAAGAAGAACTCCAACACAAGCAAACATCGCTCTCGCGTCATGAGCATCGCAAACCTGTACCTGCAACTAGTGGTGTAGTAATCTGTGAGCCACGAGGACTCAGCAATCCCATTACCATGGGTATCAAGACTAGCAAAGCTTAATGGGAAAGGAAGGGGTAAAGTGGTGAGGTTGCAGCAGCAACTAAGCATATATGGTGGCTAACATACGCAAATGAGAGCGAGGAGAGAAACAAAGGAACGGTCGACAACTGGTAATGATCAAGAAGTGATCCTGAACTCCTACTTACGTCAAACGTAACCCAGAAACCGTGTTCTCCTCTCGATCAACCCCGAAAAGAGACACTCACGGTTACGCACACGGTTGGTGTATTTTAATTGAGATCAACTTCAGGTTTTCTACAACCGGATATCAACAAATTCCCATCTGCCACATAACCATGGGCACGGCTTTGAAAGTTCAAACCTGCAGGGTGTCCCAACTTAGCCCATGATAAGCTCTCGCGATCAACGAAGGATATTTCTTCTCCCGGAAGACCCGATCGATCTCGGAATCCGGCTACAAGACATTTCGACAGACAATAAAACAAGTCCAGCAAGACCGCCCGATGCGCCGACAATCCCGATAGGAGCTGCACATATCTCGTTCTCAGGGCAACACCGGATGAGACATCCTACGAGTAAAACCAAACCTCGAGTAGCCACGAGGGGGCCCCGCAGTCTACTCGGTTCGGGCCAGCACTTAGAGAAGCACTGGTCCGGGGGGGGGGGGCTAAATAAAGATGACCCTCGAGAGAGCGACTCCCAAGGGAAAAGGTAGGTGGTGGTGAGGCAAATGGTAAAACCAATGTTGGGCCTTGCTAGAAAAGTCTTATTCAAAGCGAACTGTCAAGGGGGTCCCATAAATCACCCGACCGCGTTAGGGACGCAAAATCCGGGAACATAACACCGATATGACGGAAACTAGGGCGGCAAGAGTGGAACAAAACACCAGGCATAAGGCCGAGCCTTCCACCCTTTACCAAGTATATAGATGCATTAATTAAATAAGATATATTGTGATATCCCAACAAGTAAACATGTTCCAACAAGGAACAACATCTCCATGTTCCAACAAGGAACAAACTTCATCTTCACCTGCAACTAACAATGCTATAAGAGGGCTGAGCAAAGCGGTAACATAGCCAAACAATGGTTTGCTAGGAAGGGTGACAAAGGTTAGAGGTGACATGGCAACTGGGATGGTTTGGTAAGCAGGTAATAGGTAGCGCAGCATAGCGATAGAACGAAGCAACTAGCATAGCAATGATAGTAGTGAGATCCAGGGTAGCGGTCATCTTGCCTGAAATCCCGCAAGGAAGAACAACGCGTCCATGAAGAAGACGAACGATGAAGCCGAACCAAGTGTAGACGAACGAATCCTCACGATCGCAACCGAAACGGGAACTAACAAGAAGAAGCACACAACATAGGTAAACACACCACACATGAACAAGACATGATGCACAACCAAGCATGATGCATGAAAAAGCTACATGAAGCTACTCATGGCAAGAGATGATGCAAACAAGAGCAACACATCAAAGCAAGTTTAAATGAGGCCGGGAACAACATATAACAATTCCGGTAAGTCCTCATATGCAAATTTCGAAATTGGTCCGGATCTGAATAAACCTTATGTTCAAGTTGTTAAACAGAAAGTTAAGATGCACCACGATGGTCTACACGAAATTCTAGTCAAGTTACATATAAAGTTCATTAGATTCGGAGCTACGACCTAGAAGATATGAGCAAAACAAGATAAGCATGGCATTGATGCAAAATGCATAAAAACATCAAGCAAACACCTGAAAACAAGGATGCAACATGATAATATGAAACTACATGCAAAATCAAGCAAGTTACATATAGAGCACACTCAAAACGGAGCAACGGTTCAACACATACACCCTATACAAGATATGACAACAAACTGTCCAAAACAGCAACTAGGCATATTGCAAGCATCAAAACAACATGCTACAGCACCCCAATATGAAAACAAAAGGCATGGGCATGATGTACAGGTAAAGCATTACAAAACATGAACACTGAGCTATCTCCAGAAATCACTAGAACATGCTCAAAATGACATGGCAAGATTGCAACTTATAACAGTTTCAGGCATTACAGAAATCAACATCAGGTTGCAATGTTTAGAGCTATGAAACAACATGTTACAGGAACTTAAAATGGCAAACAAAGGCATGGAATGAATCTACTAATTGCATAGAACAAAAGTCCCTTACTGACCATAAGCCAAAAAGGATCAAAAAATATAGTAACACCCATGTCAATATCGCAAGTTTCGTTAACAGATTCAGCAACATGGCATGTCAAAAACTGATAACAAGTAGGCATGTTTACAAGCTCAATGCACTCACTACAGAGTCTTATATGATAAACTAGGCATACATACATCAAGAAGACATGACATAGAAGACATACATGGCAACAACAACATCATAGCATAAATGGATCAACCACAACAACCTTGGCAAAATTGAATAACATGTAAACAATCTGCCAGGAAACATTTTATAGCAAAAGTAGAGCTCGATTGACTCAAGCTATGGCTCTCCATAATTGCAAACAAGGGCATGGATGGATAGAGCAAGACATGTAGAACAAAACATCCTTACTGAAGTATCTCAAAATATGCATAGAACTCTCTGTAGCATCAAGTTAACATGGCATCAAAATATCAGCAAAACAAGGCTGAAATCAGCAACATCAGGAAGCCTACTTTGCATGCTTGTGCTAGTCACCACATAGATCACAAAAATACATGGCATACACCCCTGGAAAGATGGCATGGCATATTACAAAACACATGTAGGACTCAAATTCATAGGATGCACACATCAATCATGGCAAAAATGACAAAAGTGCATGTTCTGATAAGAATCTGAAACTAACATCACATAGCCCTCTTCTAACAGCATTTCGGGCATCAAGATGAGCTCAAATGAAAAAGATGCAATGAGATTAAATGATCTAATCTTCGAGGCGAACATTTTGACATATTACACGCGCAAAACGGAGCTATGGATGCAGAGATATGATGTGACGAAAATGCAATAAAATATTGAGAGAATCGGGACTTAGTGGATTCGGGGAAGGAGAAGAAAGTCAACCGGCGGGATTCACGAGGATGGCCGGCTCGGTTCCGGCGATGGTGGCGATGGTGCGCGCGAGGAGACGGAAGGCACCGGGGTCGGCGGGCGTGGACCACGGCGAAGCTCCGCCGTTAGAGGCGCACGCGAAGAGGAGAAGGGTGGCGGGCCGGTTCTGGATCGGGAGCTCCTCTCCCGATCTGGATCGCGTCAGGCGACCTCCGGCCGGTGGAGCTGCAAGGGAGGCTTGGCGGGCGCTGGACCCGAGGCGGCGGGAAGAAGCGCGGCCGGGCGAAGCTCCTCCGGCGAAGCTTCATGGGGGCGGCGACGGGAGGAAGGGCGCTTGCATGAGAGGACGGAGGCAGGCGGCCGGGCGGCGGCGGGTGGGCGCGCTGGGCGGCGATCAAGGGCGGCGGGCGCGGCGCCAGGCGCGGACGGGCGGGCGAGGTGTGGCGCGGCTGGCGGGTTGCATGGCAGCTGGGCGGCGGGCGGGCTGGGCGGCGGGCTGGCCACGCTGTGCAGGCCACGATTGGTCGGGAGGCGGCGGCTGGACATGTCCGGCCGGGCGGACATGTCCGGCGCGGAGAGGGGGGAATTTTAGGGTTTCGACCGCGATTTGATCCACGAATTTTGGGGAAGGGGCATATTTATAGGTAGAGGGAGCTAGGAGACTCCAAATGAGGTGCGGTTTTCGGCCACGCGATCGTGATCGAACGACCAAGAGCATGGAGGGGAGTTTGGTGGGTTTTGGGCCACTTTGGAAGGGGTGTTGGGCTGCACACGAAAGAGGCCTTTGCGGTTACCCGGTTAACCGTTGGAGTATCAAACGACCTCCAAATGATCCGAAACTTGACAGGCGGTCTACGGGTGCTATACCAAGGCCGCTTGACAAACCTCGGTCCATTCCGAGACCGTTTAACACCCGCACATGGAAAAAGGTAAAAGGGGGCGCCGGGAGACATAGGAGTGCCGGATTGCAAAACGGACAACGGGGAAAAGGCTCGGATGCATGAGACGAACACGTATGCAAAATGAAATGCACATGATGACATGATATGAAATGCAAATGATGACATGGCAAAGAGAGACACGCAAGCACATGACATGGCAACGACGGTGAATAACTGGCAGACACCTGGCGCATCGAATCCGGGGCGTTACAATATGGCCCAAAGGATTCATACGGACAGAGGACTCACCTGAGTCACCCTAACGCCAATGTTTTGTAGGGAAACCATACTCAGAATTATGAATATGAGCGTGTTTCTTCAAACCGCTATGTTCATAAGACTAAGAACTTTTCTGCTTATTCATATGAGTATCATTCATCTCCTGCATGGCTATTTGCTAGGGCTCCAAAGCCGAAGTTCTCAGATGTTGCACTTAGACTCATTGCTTCTAAGCCACCCCTGAAGATGTGGGTGGTTAAGAAGAATTAACTTTCTTTTGCAGGGAAAGGTCTCCAGCCGGAAATCAAAGGCGTCAGCTGCTATTGCTGGGGACCTAAACATCTTGTAGGGCGCAAGATCAAATGCCCAAATGGTCTCACTATGTATTTTGTTCCTCAATCGTTTGCCAATCATCCTATCAGTCCTAATCTTGATCTGAGCTTTGATAATCCTCTTGCCCGTCAAATGTTTATGCTTCACAATACTCTTGGTGAAGCCTATCCCCCTAACTGTACTGTAGGGTATGACATCTCATGCTTCATAATGGATTATGGACAGCGGATGCACTAATCATATGACTGGTGATCGAAGTCTTCTCATGGACTCAACCTTATGGCCATCTGACAAGAGTCACATCACATTTGCTAACACTGGTAAAAGCAAGGTATTGGGTCTAGGTAGAGTTGCAATCTCAAAGGATCGGCACATGGATAAAGTGATGCTTGTTGAATCCCTTGGTTTCAACTTAATATCTGTCTCAATGCTTTGTGACTTGAACATGATTGTGATATTTGGAAAATATCGTTGCCTTGTACTTATGGAATCTGACAAGTCTCTAGTCTTTGAAGGGTACCGAAAAGATGATCTATACATGGTAGATTTCTCAGCAGGGCCACAGCTCACCGTATGCCTTCTTGCAAAAGCTTCAGAGTGTTGTCTCTGGCATCGGAGGCTAGGGCATGCTGGCATGAGGAACTTACACAATCTCGCAAAGAAGAAGCATGTCATAGGCATCTAGGGCGTCAAGTTCAAGAAGGATCAATTATGCGGTGCCTGCGAAGCTGGAAAGATGACTAGGGCCAAGCATCCCTCGAAGACAATCATGACGACATCTCAACCCTTCGAGCTGCTACACATGGACTTATTTGGCCCTACTCACTACTCTACTCTCACTATAACTGCTTGTCTCTATGGCTTTTTCATTGTTGATGATTATTCAAGATATACATGGGTTAACATAATTTTCTACAAGACTGAAGTGTAGGATGTCTTCAGACGCTTCGCCAACCGTGCCATGAACAACTATGGCGTCAAGATCAAGCATATCAGGAGTGACAACAGCACAGAGTTCAAGAACACCGGCCTCGATTTGTACTTGGATACATTAGGCATCACTCATGAGTTCTCAGCTCCGTACACCCCTCAGCAAAATGGCATCGTGGAGCGCAAGAACAGAACACTCGTTGAGATGGCTCAGACGATGCTCGATGAATACAAGACACCCAGAAAGTTCAGGCCTGAAGCTATTGAAACTGCATGCCATGTCATCAACCGTGTTTATCTTCACAAGCTTCTGAAGAAAACATCCTATGAACTCCTCACTGGTAAGAAGCCAAATGTCAGTTACTTCAGGGTATTTGGTGCTAGGTGCTGGATCAAGGATCCACATCACACTTCAAAATTTGCACCGAAAGCACAGGAAGGTTTTATGCTTGGTTACGAAAAGGAATCGCACTCTCTGAGCCTTCAACCTCTTTCACTATAAAGTGGTTGAAACTGTGGATGTGCGATTCGATGAGACTAACGGCTCGCATAGAGAGCACTCGCCAAATGTGCTAGATGAAGTTCCACCGGTGAATACATCAAGCTAATGGGAATCGGAGAAATCATACCGCTCAAGCACAGCCTGAAGAGGAACTTATCGTTTATGCACCTAATCAACCTGAAGACAACGCTCAGCCCGAAGACAATCCTCCTAACGATGACAATGATCAGCAAGAGCAAAATCTTTGTCCGATTCATCCTCGAGTTGCAAATGAAGTACAGATTGAGAAGATAATTGATAGCATCAATGTGCCTGGTCCACTCACTCGTTCAAGAGCAACACAGCTAGCAAATTTCTGTGGGCACTTTGCATTTGTCTCAGTATCTGAACCCAAGAAAGTTGCTGAAGCCTTCATGGAACCTGAATGGATTCAAGCTATGCAAGAAGAACTTCAACAGTTCAAGCTAAACAATGTCTGGGAACTTGTCAAGCGTCCTGACCCCCGCAAGCACAACATAATAGGAACAAAATGGATATATCGCAACAAACAAGATGAGCATGGTCAAGTTGTCAGAAACAAAGCTCGTCTCGTTGCTCAAGGATACACTCAAATTGAAGGGATTGACTTCAATGAAACATTTGGTCCTGTGGCTAGGCTTGAAGCTATTCGCATATTGCTAGCCTATGTTAACCATCACAACATCTTGTTGTATCAAATGGATGTGAAGAGTGCATTTCTCAACGATTGAAGAAGAAGTGTACGTTGCACAACCTCCCGGCTTTGAAGATCCAAAACATCCTGATATGGTGTACAAGCTAAACAAGGCACTCTATGGCCTCAAACAAGCCCCTCGCGCTTGGTATGACACGCTCAAAGACTCCTGAAGAGCAAAGGCTTCAAACCTGGTTCTCTGGATCCCACACTCTTCACGAAGACATATGATGGTGAACTGTTTGTGTGCCAAATATACGTGGATGACATTATCTTCGGCTGCACCAACCAGAAATACAGTGATGAATTTGGACACATGATGCAAGAGTAATATCAGATGTCCATGATGGGTGAGCTGAAATTCTTCCTTGGTCTTCAAATTCGTCAGCAAAGAAAGGGCATCTTCATATCTCAAGAGAAATACCTCAAAGATTGTCTGAAGAAGTTTGGAATGCAAGAGTGCAAAGGTTACATGATGCCAATGCCAACCAAGAGTGATCTGGGTCCTGACGCCAATGGTAAAGAGTTCGATCAAAAGGTATACCGCTCCATGATTGGTTCTTTACTTTATTTATGTGCATCTAGGCTAGATATTATGCTTAGTGTTTGCATGTGTGCTCGATTCCAAGCGGCACCAAAGGAATCGCATCACTTAGCTGTGAAGTGAATTCTTCGATATTTGGCTTACACCCTAACATTAGGATTATGGTATCCGAAGGGCTTAGAGTTTGATCTAGTTGGATTCTCGGATGCTGATTATCTTTGGTGACAAGGTGGATTGCAAGTCTACATCGAGGCACATGTCACTTTACGGGGACGATCACTTGTGCATTGGTCTTCAAAGAAGCGAGCGTGTATCACTCTCCACTCTGAATCTGAATACATTGTTGCTGGATCTTGCTGCGCTCAGCTTCTATGGATGAAGCAAACACTCAGGGACTATGGCATCCATCTGAAACAAGTACCATTCTACTGCGACAATGAAAGCGCCATCAAGATTGCCAACAACCCAGTTCAGCACTCGAAGACAAAGCATATTGAAATTCGTCATCACTTTCTCAGAGATCATGTCATGAAGGAAGATATTGATATCATACATGTCAACACTGAAGAGCAACTGACAGATATCTTCACAAAGCCCTTGGATGAGAAAAGGTTTTGCAAGTTGCGGTGTGAGCTAAATATCTTGGAATCCTCAAATGTCCTGTGATCAGGCACACATCCTAACACTTATGCATGATGATGACTTAGATGTGCAACACACGAAGTAAAGTATATCTTCAATCAATGAAGGCTTACATTCTAAGTGTGAATACATTAACGCGTAATTTGACTTCGGGGCGCCACAATAATTGTGCAGATATGCAGGTCTAATACTCCCTATACGGTGGGTAATGCCACCACCAAATTCTTCTGTTTGAAGTTTTTTTCTCATGGTGTTACATGTGCTATGTCTTCGCATTCGGTTTGTGTTCAATTTCAACTTGTCTTCATGATTATCTTCACTGTGTTGATTTGGTTGCATTCTGATATATATACATATATTAGTGCTCTGTCCTCTACAGCATTCACTTATAGCTATGTCTTCTCGTTTGAATCTTTTGAACTAACTAAATGTGATCGGACCCTAACCTCTCTATGCTTTCTACCTCAAACTCTATCTATCCAAATCATATGCATTCTGTTGAAACTGTCGAATGTCTTCTCTGCGTCCTTGTCAGCAAAAGATACAGAGACAAACATTAAAGGTGTTTTAAATGTTCAATTCTTATTGCCTGATACCCGGAGAGGCCGGAACGACCATCCGACAGTCCAGGCGGGCGTGGGAACGTGGGATAACTCCCAATGTGTTGCATGTTCGCCATGTGTCCCTCAGATGTGAACCGCCAGGGGCACCTGCGTAATTGCGCTGTGCCGTCCCTTTCCCTATAAATACCCGTCCAATCGCGGTCAAAATCCTTCTTCCACCTCTCCACCTCGACAAACCCTAGCTCCACCGCTAGCTCTCGACGATGCCAGCGACGAAGCACTTAGCTGCCGCTACCTCTCCGACGCCGTCTTCACGCCGGCCCCGGACATCGTCTTCTCCGCCGCCGCCGTAGGTGTCCTCCGTCGCCAAGTTAGGGCACAGAAGATCGAACTGCTCGGCCTCATCTTCTAATCCGTCTAGCAGTTCATCGTGTGGTAAATTAAAACCCTCTTTTTACCGTCTTTTTGATCCTATAGATTCATCCTTTTTTACCAAAAGTGATTTCTGCCTCCACAAATTTGGATCTATCTTGTCTACATCTCATATAATGCCTAGTATATTCACTTATGCTTCACACATAGTTAGATTCCTCACTTGTACTTATTCTTGGATTCGTACAAATCTGGAACCAACTCTCAACATATAATTGAATGTCTTCACGCTATGAGGTCAATGTCTTCTAAACTGATTTATCTTCAAAACCTTCTGAGAATGCATATGACCTCTTCCCCTTCCCTCGCATCTCTAATGCTGTCACAGGTACATGTCCATGGGAGAATCCCCTGGTTCTCATAGTCTGCATTCATTTGCAGAATTCTTACAGCATCAGATCAACTCTCCCGAAGCCAGTTCTTGTCTAACCAGCAGACGGAAGCCTTTGACAGTGTTGAAGCCATTCAGTCTGAACTTCATGGCAACAGAGAAGTCTGCAAGGAAAGGTGGCAGACAGCGCCGTGGGAACACCTCAATAGAGTTGCCTCCTAACCTCTACGAGCTGTACAAGACAGATCCAGAGGAGGACTACTATCAGCGAAAAACCCGAATCCAAAGGATTCGAAGATATTGGGCAGAACAATGGTACAAGTACAGGTTCGTGACCCAGGAATGTGCTGAGAAGAATGCTCTGCCCGAAGACAATCCTCCTAACGATGACAATGATCAGCAAGAGCAAAATCTTCGTCCGATTCATCCTCGAGTTGCAAATGAAGTACAAATTGAGAAGATAATTGATAGCATCAATGCGCCTGGTCCACTCACTCGTTCAAGAGCAACACAGCTAGCAAATTTCTGTGGGCACTTTGCATTTGTCTCAATATCTGAACCCAAGAAAGTTGTTGAAGCCTTCATGGAACCTGAATGGATTCAAGCTATGCAAGAAGAACTTCAATAGTTCAAGATGAACAATGTCTGGGAACTTGTCAAGCATCCTAACCCCCGCAAGCACAACATAATAGGTACAAAATGGATATATCGCAAGAAACAAGATAAGCATGGTCAAGTTGTCAGAAACAAAGCTTGTCTCATTGCTCAAGGATACACTCAAATTGAAGGGATTGACTTCGATGAAACATTTGCTCCTGTGGCTAGGCTTGAAGCTATTCGCATATTGCTAGCCTATGCTAACCATCACAACATCTTGCTGTATCTAAACACACACTATTTATCACAACATCAGGCGAACTCTATGGCCTGTCAAAGGACATTCTTCAGCAGCAAAACTTGAAGGCGCAATGAATACCTTGGTGTTTTATATCTTCAACGACATCAGCTTCAATGCTCAAGACTTCTTTATCAGGCAGTTGGCTGCATCAGGCTCTGATCTCTTTGGACTGAAGTTCTACGCTCCATGGGTCATGCGCCTCATCAAGCTACACTCAGCTGTCAACTATCAGCCCTCTGCTCGCAACCATCTGATCTTTCTACCAGAGGTTGATATGTCAGTTGAAGCCATATACCAGAGCCCGCCAAGGAGCCTGTTTGTCTTCACAATGCTGATCACCAAAGCTTCACGCAACCCATTGAAGGAGTCCAGGCAGTCACTTGTGTTTATCCTTTGGCTGGTAATACATGCTTACCTCACCGTGCTCAAACTGAAGCCATTGAAAGCACTATTGCTCAAAGGCCTCAGAAACAGGATAAGCATCACTTCTGGCTGAAGCGGCAGATGCAAAGCCTCTTGGTGGACGTAAATTGTATTCGCAATCATGCCACCAAGAATGCCTTTGTTACACAAGAAACCTGTCGGAGGTCATGGAATAGTTTGACATTGCTCAGTGCTGAAGCAAATCTTCAAGACGATGGTTTCACTAAAAGATTCAAGTTTGACTCCACTCCTCCAAGGAATGTTGTCTTGCGTCGAACTCCATCTCTTGAAGACTCGATTATTCCTCCTCCTTTGCAGCGGTGAATGCGAATGTCGATGATCAAGATGATGCCACTTCACCTCCTCCAACTTGGTAGCGTATCGACCTTTGCACCAAGTTCATCTGCACCGCCAAACCCCGACGCCGACCCTGCATCCTCTCCTACTCCTTCCGGGAACGAGTAGAGGCTCTATGTCTTCAAACCTTTTTGGTCCTTACTGACAAAAGGGGGAGAAGCATATGAGTTGATAGTCTTCAAGCGGGTCCATATGGGCGGTTGCTTTATATTTTGCCTAGTGTTTGCAACTCTCGCTTTTGATACAGTTTGTTATTTGAGTTGTAACACTTAAACTTGATGGTCGTCTGCTACTTGTTTGCTATTCTGTGATGCGATGATAAATTCTGCATGTGCGATGATAAATTCCACACTTAGTCATTTTGCAGACGTCCATTTCTCATTATGCATGTCATTATCCTTGTTATATCAAATCATGCATGATGAATTGTCTTCATAAGTTGAAGAGGATCTCCACAAGTACAACCAACCATGTGCATTTGCATTCCAAAAGCAAACTGCTTATATCCACATCTTCAGGGGGAGCCTTTTGCTACTTACGAAGACAATACCTCTATCCTTTACAATTTCACATACTTTTATCCTCGTTGAAAACTTCAACCAGTTTGTCGTCAATCACCAAAAAGGGGGGGATTGTAAGTGCATCTAGTGCCACCCCTAGTTGGTTTTGGAGTATTGACAACAAACCTGGTTGAGGGACTAATGTGTTTGTGAGAATTGCAGGATAAAATAGGTAGTAGTCCCTCATTGATTCGGTTACCTACCGGAGATGACTCCTAAAAATGTATGAAGACATTGAAGACGATGGTGGTATGTGAAGATATTCACATTGAATACTATGACAAGAGAAGGCATTGCGTGAAGACTATGGAGCGCGAAGACCTAGTTGTTTCGTTGTTTCCTTTTCTTCTTTGTTGAGTCGTACACTACAAAAAAAAGACACATCTGTGACATTTTGGGCCGAACGAAAAAAATTCTGTCATACATATGACACTTCTATGACGATAATTGTGACAAAACGCGGTATCATCATAGATGTGGTGGGCTCCTACTTCTATGACAACAAATCATGACATAAAATGGGCTTTTCGTCCTGGGCGGGCCGGAGACGCAGCTGCATGACATTCTTTGGGCCGTCCATGACGGAAAAAACCGTGGTAGAAGCGAGGAGGAAAATTTGGGAGTTGCGGTTCACGGTGGGAGGTCGGGGCGAGCGATCGCGCGTTTCTCTCGTCGCGTCTGGCGTGTGTGCGGCGTTGGCTCTAAGCGAACGGCGATTGCTGCGCGAGCTACGTTCTTGAACCCGGCGATTGCTGCGAGCTACGTTACTAAACCCGGCGATCGATCGATGGGCATTAATTGACCCGATGGGCGATTCGCCGCTGCTACTTCTAACGAAGCCGATCGATTGGATGAGCGATGGCGTTGCGGGGGGTTGGATGAGCGATGGCTGTGGCGTTGCCTCTGGATGAACAGGACCCCGTGGTGTGGAGGGCTGGATGAGCATGAAGCGGTGGAGGAGTGGCGTGGAGGGTGGTTGAACAGGACCCGTGGTGTGGAGGCTGGATGAGCGATGAGCGGTGGAGGGTGCCCGTGGAGGGTGGTTGAATAGTAGCCGGTGGAGTAAGCGCACGGTGGAGGCTGGATGAACAAGAGCCCGTGGAGGCTGGAGGAGGTCGACGGTAGCCCGTGGAGGCTTGAGGAGGTCGACGGTGGAGATGAACAGTATCACGTGGAGTCCCGTTTTGCGGTACGCCACACCCCTCCCGATGAACAGGACCCCCGTTTCGACCGTAGCGCTCCAACACAAGTCCATTTCGTCCGTTTTGCGGTACGCCACACCCCTCCCAATCAACAGGACCCCTGTTTCGACCGTAGGAGGTCCATTTCGTCCGTTTTGCGGTACGCCACACCCCTCCCGATCAACATGACCCCTGTTTCGACCGTAGGAGGTCCGTTTCCTCCGTTTTGCGGTACGCCACACCCCTCCCGATCAACAGGACCCCCGTTTCGACCGTAGGAGGTCCGTTTCCTCCGTTGTGCGCTACGCCAGGCCTCGTTTCCATCACCTGTTCCGTCCAAGTCCTCCCAATGAACACGACCACGCATTCCGTTCCGACCCAGCCGGTTGGCTCCCACGCATTTCGTTGCCTCCCGATGAACACAAAGAATTCCGTTGCCTCCCGATGAACACGATGCATTCCGTTGCCTCCCCATGAACACGACGACGACGCCGTTTCTCCGTTCTGACCCAGCCATGTGTGTATGCGCGAGTAGGCGTTCGAGACCCTGCCCGTATGTACGTACATGGCCGTATTTTCTTTCTTGCACCCTCGCCGTTGTACGTACGTGTACATGCTACATGCGCGCCTCTACTACGACACGTGCGCGCCTCTACATCCACCGGTATATATGTACGTACACGTTCGCGACCAGAATGACAATGCTATGTACTCTTCGACCAGGTGGGTCCCTACTGTCAGGCAGTTCCTTGCGTGCGAAAATGTAGCGGTGGGTCCCAGCAGTCAGAGGGGTGAATCGTTTTTTTTTTTCCCCGGACGCACTTCCTTTGCATGCAAAGATGTAGCTGGTGGGTCTCATCGATCGAAGGGTAATCGTTTTTATGCGGGACGCATTTCCTTGCGTGCGAAGATGTA